>VDFB02328346.1:0-49372 GCA_007258455.2 Sequoia sempervirens
AACCTCTCTCCTTTTAGGTCCTAAACCCTAGAAGTGAAAGAGAGCCCACTATTTTCATCTTTTCAACTTTACAATGGCTTCTTCAATTTTTGCCTTATTTTCATCATTTTCATTCAGATACATCTATGTAGTTTCTTCCAAAAGACCAAAAATTTCAATCCCATTAAACAATACATCAAATTTTATAGGGCTATGTTCCCTTACTAGAGGTGATTTATCCTTCTTCTTGATCTTTCCCTTGCCCTTAGAAGATTTTTCTCCTTCATTGGATATCTTTTCTCTCTTCTTAATGATAAAACCTTTATTTTCTTTTTCAACCTCTTCTTCACTTTTAGTATCAACAATGTCTAATTTAGTTTTCTTTTCACTTGTATCTACTTGAGGGACACTGGATTTCCTTTTTCGAGCCAACTTAGGTCCTTCTTCTTCTTCATTATAATAACCTACATATCTTTCTCTTGTAGATTTCTATTTTCTTCTCCTCTATGGAGGATTTTGCTATATTGCAGGGGCACTGGATGTGGCTTTCTTCTTGAATCCTATTGCAGGCTTAGTTCTGAAAGCTTTTAGAATGTAAATGAAGAGGGATTAGAAGTCTTGATGGACCTTGTTGTACTTGGTGTACCCTATGAGTCCACAAATGGTACTTTGATCTTCTCTATAGTCCCCTTTGAATAACCAATGATATCTTCCAACTTGTCCTTCATTTTCTCAACATTTCTCTTTACTTATTTCTCCTTGTGCTTCAGGTGCACTTCACCAGGTATATCCTCATAGGTTCCAAACCTATCTATAGTTGGGTCTTTCAATTTTCTCAACATAATATCTGTAAGACTTATGATTATATCTTCTACCATTTCATATCCCATTTTCAGAATCTACATTGTTTTGGGTTCCACTGCTTCCATGGCGCATTCATCTCTAGTAACAATAAAAGTTATATACTTCTTGTATTTCTCAACACTTTTAGGAATCCTTTCTCTTTCGTCCATCTTTCCTTGAAATATCTTGAAGAAACCCCATAGCATGCTATTATGATTTTCTATGCTTCCAAACCTTCTTAAATGATCCCTAATCTAAACTACAATAGGAATACTATCTAACCATATAACATTCTTCACACCAAGAAATTATTTGAGAAATTAGAACAATAAACATATGATAAGGGTACCATAACAGAAAGGGTACTAAGATTCCTTTGTATTTTGAAGGTTCTCCATAAACTATTATCTTAGGAGCTTGCATAAATCTATGTCCAAACCCTCTTTCACCATTTGGTGAGAAATGTCAATAGTTGTTGTCAACAAAAAATTCTCTCTATTGGTATAATATATCTTATAACAATCATCATTGATGCATATTTAACCTCCAAATAATATATATCCGTCATGGTTATGGAATGCTTTCCAAATTCCACTCCAGTGAGGTTCAAAACCATCTCATTTTTCATAGCCTTCATTGTCAAAATGGGTCCTTCAAAACATAAACCAATAACCACCTGGATAGCTTGCTTATTTATTAAATGTGGCATATCCAATTATGCATAAACTTGTCATGAATGTGTCTCAGAGCATGCTTAACCTTTTCATTCTCATAATAAAAGTTTGAAAAGTTATTCCACACAACCAACTTCTTCTCTATCAAGCTTATAAATTTAGGTTTCAATTCAAAGTCATATTTGGTGATCTCATTTACCCAGTGCTCTCCCAACTTCCACTAGTACAAAAACAAAAATATATGACTAAATAAACTACTAAAAATTGTATATAAATGACTAATTTTGGTCACGTGACCATTAGTAGTTTATTGTTGGTCATTTATAACACAACCAAATTTATGACTAAACTATTTTAGTCATTTATCTAGTCATTGATTTGGTCATTGATTTAGTCGTTAATTTAGTCAATGATTGTTGTTAGCTTTTCATTTATTTAGTTATGGTAGTGATTAATTTAGTCATTGATTGTTGTTAACTGGTCATTTATTTAGTCATGGTAGTCATTTAATTAGTCATATAGTTAGTCATTACTTTAGTCATACATTTAGTCATTAATTTAGTCATATATTTAATCATTAATTTAGTCATTAATTTAGTCGTATATTTAGTCATTAATTTAGTCATTGATTCATATATTTAGTCATTACTTTAGTCATTTTTATTTGTTTGTTTTCATTAATTGGTAGTAAATATAGTCATGAAATATATAATTTATTAAATACCATAAATTTTATAATGCAAAACTAACATAATATTAAACTTGAACTAAAACATATAAGAAAATAAAAATATTACATATATGAACAAGCTACAACATGTTAAAATTAATAGATTGATTCAATATCATAATAAATAAAGGTAATCTGCAATAAAAAATTTAATGCAAATATATATATCAAGTTATAAGATGTCAAAATTGTCTAAGAGTTTCCAACTCTTTCAAATACACTATGATAATTAAGATCCTTAAACAACACATTCAAAATACTACATAAAGCAGTGAGCCAAGATGTCTAACAACTAGTACATGGTAAATATGTTCAACTATGTCATTTTTTGCAAATATTTTAGTGGCAACCATGTGAAGGTTCCCTCTTTCTCTTTCAGATGAACAACTCCATCTATTTTGTCTTCATAAACAAAAGGTATGTTACTTGTGACATTTAAAATATTTATATTTGCATCTCCTATTCCTTTCACGTTGACTCCATGTACAATAGATTGAGAGTGAATCCGCCAAATTCCCACAACATCACCATCAAACAAATCCAACACCCTAACTTTATCCCCTTCTTTGAGTTTATCAATACATTTTTGCAAAAAAAAAAAAAAAACACATTATATTACATAAGTACATTTGATTACCCTTGTTTGCATAATACAACAACCATCACTTAATTAAATAGTACTTTCATGTGTGTTAAAATAATTGCAAAAGGAAATTTTCAAAAATAATTGCAATGATACCTTATGAATGTTTTACCCTGAAAATTACCTTAGCAGTCTCACATTTTTGTTGATCAAGAGGCTTGGTAGTCTAGATGATTATTATTATCCATAGGGTATAAAGTCAAATAGAAAGAGAATGGGGGAGAGGGATTAGAGTAAGCATAGATTCCAAGAACAATTCATCAATCTAATTTACTAAAAAACCAACACTCATAGCAGTGCTTACGATGTTACTATTAGTTTCATGCTAATAAGATACAAAGGACACTAATATAAATACTACATTACCATGCACGCATACCAGACACATAATGTTATGGCATCATTGTTACACATAAAAAAGGTAGCTAATGCACAAAAACAAAGAATGCAATATGAGAGCACTACTACTACTGCTGCAAGGTGAAGGTGAAATACATCGGGATGTACAAAAACAGTGTCATTAAAGCTCTAAAACATAACCCTATAAATGATTGAAAACAACATATGATAGGTCTAGGAAAGGCCAACATGGAAATTAGGGGGTTTTCATCCTCTAATTTCAAACCTTGGGGGGTTTTGTCTTCAAGTTGTTGAATCATAGTTCATGCTCCACAAGGAGTAATAATCATATATATAAAATGCATTCAAATGATGCTTCCTTCTCCCTTTTGATTTCTTTTATATACTTTATTTTTCTCATAGACATAACTCTTCATAATGTACCTTGACTTTTGATCAAATTAAACTTTAATTTAATTCTATATTGTTATAACAAAATCACTCTTTAATGAAATTGCAAGCACCTTCCCTTTTAAAATTAAGCATTACATTTTATCATTTTATTTTATTATTTTTCTTTCTTATTTTTTATTTTTTCAAGTAGGTGGGGGCATTACATTGGCTAACTTTATGGATTGGTGAGGCTTGTATTTGCATCAAACTTATACCAACAGTTATTTTCTTTATGTGGGACAAGTGTTGTAATCGTAAATTAGGCCACCATAAGAATTTTATTTATTTCAATACATATCATAATTCATTCTATTATGAAATATATCACATATTGCATCTAACCATTGAAATTTATAGTTTAAGCCTGTTTGGAGAAATTGAAGATGATTGTGGTGATAAAAAGAGATCTCATATTTCTCCTCGATTAAATAAGAAAGGAAGGGGCCAAATATCTTTAGGAATGATGACTTCAGATGTTCAAACATTTTGAAGACTGAAAGTGCCTTCAAGCAATAAGTATTAGGGTGATTGCTTCTCCAACAAAGCTTACTTGTCAAAGCAAGATTATCTAAGACAACTTTCACAAATGCTACTTGTGATGTGTCAGCACGAAGAAATAGTGATGTATATTTTGGTGAAGAACACCTAGATCTATCTGAAAATGAATCCCAAGAAGGGTAAGGAATACATTTTGTGGGCCCCTTGCATTGGAAAAGAGCACATTTATGGGATCGCATGAATGATAAAGATTATGGGGAAAGATTTATGGAGAACCATCCATTTTTTTGTATTCTTATTTCTTTGTTTGCATTGTTAAAGGAAACTTTTTGGATTCATATAAATGGCCAGAGCTCATGCAAAAGACTTATGGACACGTATTCATTTTTTAACACCCTTATTCTTTAAAAAATGTGTCATAAATCATAAAATCAACCTTCCAGGGATAGTGCTTTCCTTTGCACTCAGAAGAACTTGAACCATTAAGGAAAAAAATAGCTAAGCATGTTATACCTAGATTGAATGTGACGTGAAATGATGTGAATTCTTTACATGTAGGAAAAACCAGAAATGATTGGCTTCCTTGCTTTCATGGTTTGAAGACCTTTCAAAAAATATATACTTCTATGTAATTCTTAAGGTTTTAAAAACAATGATAAAAAATACATGCATTGTTAGCTAATAATTTCTTGCATACATTTTGGGCACATAAGACCTCTATCATTATTAGAAATATACATATAAATTGATTCAAGAGCATTTGACTTTAAATATTTGGTACAATTCCAATCATGTGATTACGGTATACAACAAAATGCACTACTAATATTTGTAACCAAGAATATAAATATACCACAAAAAAATTGACTTCGTTTTTAAGTGCAAAATTCATTTTGTTAATAGCACAAACCTGGGAACTTCCTAGCCTTTAGCAAAAGTCGTAGTGTGGGTGAATGGAGCATGAGCAAGATCCAAAAGGTTATCCAGAAGGAGATCATGTTCAACAAGAAATTCCATAACAATCTGTACCAAAATAAGAATTAAAGATATGGAACTCATCAAGATAAATCAACACCCGTACAACATATGTGCAAAGAAAGAACTTATAGCTTCCTAATAAGATACAAAAGAGCTTAACACATAAATCTGTAAGAAAAGTAAATCAAGAAGCCCATCTACCTGTGCATGAATATTAAATCCAGATGAAGGAGCCAAATATGGAAGAGGTGCATCAGGAATTGCATTTCCAGGCCAGACCCAGAACAAACCATTTTGCTCAATGCATGGTAATGATCTTATACGTACATTCAACAAAGTTGTAGATGGCATCTTCTCACATACACCATCTATTGCATATTCCCTGCAACTTGTATGCCACTCGATAAGGACAAGGCTAGAAGCATTCTAGTTAGATTCTCTAACTTACTATCTCTAGTACTTCTATTTTTTGAGCATACTAAAGTTTCATAATTTCACATGAAATGGTCATCTACAATTGTATTTGAGTCTTACAAAGTTTGGAATTGCAAAAATCCTCCTGAAAATCATATCAAATAATGATGTACTATAGAAATTCCAAATAGAATCAAAAGAAAGAGCTAGTGAGCTCCATAGTGAATGGTTTATATGGCACAATACTTTCTAAATATTTACAAATGGGATAGCAAGCTAAGCAGGCTTGATTATGGGGGAAAATTGATGCACTTGAGCTAGAGTATTTTTGGGATCGGTTATCTCTCACAAAGTTACAGTCCTTCACCCTTGTGAACATCACCTAAATATGATGAGTTCCACCATTCATGCTCATGGGAGATGGGTTCTTGCAAAAAACCATGTTCTCTCATGTAAGTTTTGAGGCTATCACAAAAACCATGATCTCTCATGACCCATTCACTCTTAAAATAGCTACTCTGTCATACAAGACTATCCTTTTAACCTCAATGTCCCCAAATCTTTCTTTCAAATTACAAAATCCTCATGATGATTGTCACTCAAGCACGAGATTACACTTCTTTTAACTATGACTTTATTAACCCTGTCAAACATCTCTACTCTCATAACTGTCACCTCCTCAAAGGATATTGCATGAACTTATGCCCTCCACTATAGCTTGAGGTCTATGCTTTCACTAAAATTTATCCCTTTGCTGATGAAGGTCCTCATGATAGTCATTCCAATGGTTACTAGGAATGTTATAGAGGACATGACTGTCTAGGGAATTAAAAGAAAAAACATTATAGTCCTCTATCCACAATTATTGGGACTGTCAAGGTCTACATAGTGCATTATCTCATAGCCAAGATTTCAAAGGTTGACTCAGCCATTTAGACTTCATTTGAATCACACTACTACAAGGTCATAGTCTATGATAAACCCATTGCACATTCCATAGTACACTAATACATAACTATCCCCTTGTCAAGGCTTACTGACCATTATTTTTTGTGTCTTCATGCTTTGTGCACTAGATTTACCCATTCATCATTGTCCTCCATTGATTTCTCAATCTTGTCATAATACTTCATTAGAATAACTTTATGATTGAAACTATTCCTTTTCCTTAACACTCTTGTGTTCATGCACTCAAACTGTTCTGCTCATTGAATTAGCAAAACCACACATACAAGAATTTAGGCATGTAGCACACCATCTTGGCTAGGACTGTCATGACTCATGGGCAGTAAGCTATACTTTCATTTACCCTTTGTAGTGACTACGCTTGAGTTTATCATTTGTGACTTTTTTTTTACGCCTATGATTGCCTTCTTTGATTGAGACCATCCCTTAAATACTTGAATTTGATGGCCTTATTGTAGAATGCCACCATCTCTTTTTAGACTAGTCATTTTCTTGTGTATGATTGCACCATGACAGTGTTGATCACTTGAAACTATCCCTTCTCTTATTGGTGTCTTTCATAATCTTGTACAGTCATGGGCCTGCAATCTCTTATCTTTTAAAGTTATTAGGTGTCTCATGGTTATTGGCTATCCTTATTTTCTTTAGATATTCCTTATCATGTTGCATTGATGGAAGTGATCTCTATGGAAACAAATTCAACTACCCTAGATGACTGTCTTGCCTTGAGACTGAAAATCAAACATAAGATTGTCATGGTTCCTTTAGACTGTCCTCATTTTTGGCTTGAAGAAAAGACTGATATGCCAACAAAACTATGAAGAGTTTATCTGTGTTAGTCATGCTCTATCTTCTGAAACCTATCCTTTGACTGTGATCAATGTTTCCCAATTTCTCATCCTTCTCCACATGACTCGTAATATAATAACCATGTAGACTGTGTTTTGGTACTGTCACTTTAACCACTGATTGGCAATGTTGCATCTTCGACTGTGCTTGGAAACCCTTGCTACGTGAGATTTTGACAATCTTTATTGTTACCTCTTACCATGTGGAACATTTGTATTGGAATAGACTAACCAATAGTTTCCTTGATGGCTTAGATAATGGATAAAAGGATTTCTTTGTAAGATACTTCTACCCTTGACATTGACAGTGAGACAAAATGGCAAGGAAAAAACTCACTGATTGTTACAATAAACCCTACTAATGATTTATATCATATAGAATAGACCCCTTTTTGCAACCCCAAATGAACTCTCTTAACAAAGAGAATTGACATGTATCTCTCACATATTAGTCTGCCTTAGATGAATGATATACCTTTGAACATTTTCTGGATATTGATACTATAATGAATAGAACCTTAGAAACATGTGAAATTGTTTTCATCCCAAAGAACATGGTAATGAGCAGGCCTACTTGTCCCTAAGAAGCAAACAATTCATAAGCCACCATCAGTTGCTTGTACACAGACTACAAACTAGAGATGATTCATTATAATTTAAGTCCACTGTATACCTGAATACCAACATGACTGCATAGGAAAAAATCAAATTCATTTGGATGACAAATCTTGGAATCCACCACGATGCCTGGCAGTGTAATGTGTCAACTATTTTACAAGAAAAACTAGAAGGATAAAAAGAAAAATATAAATAGTATCTACCCCTTACCTGGCAAGATGTTTCCACTCCCATCAGTGGTGTTCTTGTTCCTATGGTTGTGAGAAAATAACCTCATATGGTGGTGCTTTTATAAACTGCAAATGTTACAGGGAGCTAATAATTTGGCTCAAGTGATGTACAAGCCTAGAAAACATCATTAGATAAATTAGTTCAATTACACGTAGCTAGAGCTCAGGTAAGAATGGTTACTACAACTTTCAAAAAGGCTATTCATGCCCAACAGAATATTCACCTTGCGGATTGCGTCTAACTCATAAAGAAGGACTTGATAAAACTGGCAGTCACTAACGCCATCTGTTGTCAAATGTCAGTCATGTTATGGTCAGGTGAAAAATGAGATATTTTGTTCCTACTGATAACAACAAAATCACTAATTACCTGTAAAATGTGATTCTAGCAGGCTTCTACCCTGTTGCCTTTTGAATGAAAATTAAGAACTCCCTCCAACCACCCCATGTTAAATGCGTTTACTTTACTCTACTCAAGAAGAAAAGAGATTGCAATTTCTTCTATGGATGTAATTCTGATGGTCAGAAGAGTCCATCACCCACCCTCACTTTCTCTCTCTCTCACAGACACACAAATTATTTTTCATTACAATAAAAGGTGTTTAGAAAATGGGGAAGAGTAATAAATTCATAGTCAGTGAATCCAACAGAGCAGTTAGCACTAATTCAAAATTTTCTACACCTTAGTTGTGATGTCTATTGTCTATTATCAAATATTGAAATGGCATAATCTATTACATATGGACTCAATTTTTAATCTCTACTAAATCCTTTAAGATCAAGAGATGGAAATGCAAAAGAATACTTACTTTAGCATGCCTCCAGTTACAGTGCCTTTCACAGGATCCTACCAGTTCTTAAAGAGATCTTGAATAAATTCTTTCCAGTGTGCTTGAGCACAAACCAAGCTTGCATACTTCATGACTTTAGGCCAATCCTCAGAAGCAACAACCTGAAAGTTCAAGAGAAAAATTAAACACGACATCCAACTTCATTATTATCCTCATTACAATCCATTACAAAAAGTAAATTGTCCATGTCACCACCTATCAAGCAATGTCAGAACTGCAACACCTATGCCTACAGAGAATTTCATTTATTCTATTTTGACAACATATCAAAATTATTAATTGAATTGTATTTCATGATTTTGGCCTCAAAATAACAAATAATAAAGAAGAATTCTTAGATTTACAGCTGTTGTAAAAGGACTGGATTCCTCTCCATTCTCTGGATGAGTAACATCTACCCCAAAAATAATGGCTGGTATATCACTCACTAAAGGTATCCTCTAACTAAGAGCATCCAAAAGCACAATGTTTCTCTCACCCATCTTCAACAAACATGAAACAACATACAATTACCATAATCCAAAGGCAAAGCATTGAATTATGAATAGTGGCATAACTCCAAACTCTCTAAAAATATATGAATTCTCCATTTACAATTCCAAAAGCAATTTAAATTAAAGTATTACGAAAAATGAATCAAACTGACCCTGGCCACTAGACTACTAGACAAGCTTTTATCAATGTACTTAAAAATTGCAAAACTTACCTTTACATTGATCTTTAGAGAGACATTAGCTAGGTACTATCTTCTTCTTTTAAAAATATGCTTTGTCAAACAACACTGAGATATTATTCCAAGATCTGTTTCACATATTCTTTTAAAATCTCCTGCGTTCATGTCAGCATTAAGGTACCCATGTTAAAACACTCTCAGTACGATGGTTTGTCTACTCAAACAATCCAATGTTTCACAGAATGACAAACACAATCAAAAGTGAACTACTTAAAGAGCTCCAGGTGCACTTAATAAAGGTTCTATAGAACTAGATTGGGCTGAATTTAATAAACCTAATACATTGGTAGTACCAAATTTAGAATAATACTCACCATACATTGAGCCATTGTTGTCAGGAAAAATGACTGAGTAACTCCAATTCCTTGCCTCTGAGCTTGTTCATTGCCTCTTTATAAACATTTTTAAAATCCTTATCCACCTGTTCATGCCATGCAATGTAGATTGGAATTATAGGTTCAAGGTTGAAAACCTACAACAAAATGACAAAAAATAATTAAATTTCCATTTTCTATGCTTCAGTATAAGATTAGATCAACTAGAAAAAAAAATTGCAAGTCTGAGAAAAAAAATATAAACAAACAAATCACTTCCTACATATTCCTACCATGCCAGCAATTTGGCACATTTGAGCCAGCTCATGTCAAAACCCACAGGCAATGCTCTCTTGAACACTTCGTGAAAAGTTGATGCAAGCATAGTGGTTAACTGTTCCTCCATTCACCATTTTTTATTTTATTTAGTAGTAGGAAAATATTAATTAGAAAAAGTTGTGCATCTCCTTATAATACATTAAGCTACTATTTATTTTATCTAATACAATCTATTCTCCCTATTGTTGATCAATCAAGCTAGAAACTATAAATACAAGCTAATCATTTGAGAAAGAAATATTATTTACTTTATTCATCATGTTCCACTGACCAAATTGAGGTAGGAAAACTTTTTCCTTACTAGTATCATGATATTTCAACTACACATGGAAATTAATTCATTACATAGAATCCAAAGTATTATAAAATGTGACTATTTTACACAATAAAAAATATATACTCATTGTGCAAGTTTCATCTATACAAAGAACAAGGCCTTTACCCATGGAGAAGGGAGGATTCAAGCATCTACAGAGGCAAGCTTGTCACTAATTTTTATATCAAATTCCTTTGCATAAGGATCTTGATCATAATCAATATGGTAAACAGTCTGCACAAAAGCACTTTACACCTAAGGTACCAAAGACTTTGTGTTGGCCACATTAATAAGATCTCAGGGTCTATCCCTTACTCAAGAATAAAAATTAATAGGACAACTTACACCTTATCATGAGTATACTTTTAGAGGATGAGTGTGTATGAATAGAAAAATACATAGACATTCCTCCCACAACCAAGATCCACCCCACCCCATCCCCACAACACACTTTGTAATGCCCATTACATCAACAAACAAACGAAAATGAAAATTAACAATGGACAAGCAAGACAGCTGCAAAAATTAAGCAAAGACTATCTTCTTGTTTGATTCTTAAAAGATAGAAACCTGTAAGATATCCATTTCCCTTTCCTGGGGCTATTGACATGTTACTTTCAACATATTAGTAATTTGTTTCTCATTCAACCGCTTTGAATATCTTTGCCCTTCCACAATCTTACAAGCCCGTGTAATTCCATAGAAGTTGAAGTTAATACTTAAATCATGCACAAAAAGATATTGATCACATATATTTGTTGAAAGAGAACTAGGTTAGTTTGAATGTAATGTATAGCTCTACCTCCATTGGCAGATAGTTTTCCTTTTTTGTATTTCCAACTTGAAGACATGGAAGATGGGTATGCTGAATTTTACAGCCATACATTTCTTGGAAATATTCAACTACTGATTTCATTGTTGATTTCTCATCCACTAGAAACCTTTTCAAACCAAAATAATTTGGATTTCAATCAAATTTTGTTTGGAAAACATATCATTTCAAAGAAAGTAACAAACATTCTTATTTTTATGCAAATTCCAAGCATAAACAAGTAAGTTTTGAATCCCTCTATAGACTAAAACAAAGATCTTAAACAATGGGTATAAACATGAAATAGCTAAGATAAATAATAATAGAGCCATTAACACATGCATCTAAAGAAAATATTTTAAGTGCAATAAAATGTTCAAGTTTAGAAGATTACAAAAACACTACCTTAGCTCCCGGGTGGGTTGTGATGTCAATCCATAAATGTGGTACTTTCAACGCACATTTAACCTATGTGTCACTTCTACTTTTACACCTCACAATTCCTTTTTAATCTTATTAACACAAAGTCCACAAAGTTACCCAAAAGTTAAAAACCATAAGTAGGCTGGTTGGTTGAATAAAAAAAATTTAAAGCACAAAATTGAAAAGTTTCAAATTTAAAAATTTATACACAATTTAACAAACCTTATTTAATTTGTTTGTCTTAAAATTTTAAATAGAAAATGAATTTTTTAATGGTGGCAAGTAAATAAACACCAAGTAAAGCAAACATGAAAATTGGCTTTTGATGCTTCAAGGGAGTTTGCAACTTCAACATTAATGGAGTTCATCTAAAAAGTAGTCCCAATAAGTTGCAAATGTAAGCACACTAAATCGAAGGCTGCATCGATATCCATAGGGATAGATTTGGTTTGCAAGGATATTTGGTAAACATATATGAATTAGGATATGCAGTGGGAGATATTCTTTGTTATTGCAGTATATTCTATAAGATGCAATTAAGGATCATTGAATATAACCAAGAGAGTTGAACTTCTCATTGCACTGAGGGCATTGCTATAAAATTTAAATTTAAAATGAGGAACATGATAAGTATATTTCAAGTATTTTGACACATTTTAATATTTTATTGTAATAATCTCTAAAACTGTAACATGTGTTTCTTGTGCCTGTAGAAGAGATAAAGCATTGAATAGAAATAAGTAAAGTCGAATAGAAATAAGTAAAGGCAATAAATTTTTGGTTCAAAGAAGCCATGAAGCTTCGACACTTGTGATAAGGTCTGTGAAGCATTGGATTTTGCATCATCCATGCTTAATGCAAATTAAACTACATAAAAGGTTTATGTATCAAGTTTCAGAATATGTTGACAGTGCCCCAACAGGAATTGAACATGGTGGGCTCTTTGAGAGGGCAGCTTGCTGACTTCCAACCATGTGAGCAAGCTCAATTATTTTTAAATAGAAATAATTATTAAATTGTTTACCATGGCCTTCATTTGTTTTTATCTTGACTCCAAACATGGAATGTTTCTTTGGAGAAAATGTATCCTTCTCCAATTCTGTAGATTATAAAATTTAACCTCTCCTAGAATTTTCTTATAATCATCAAGTGACTCTCCTCTTGGTATGTTTACTTGGGAAGCCAACTATATAAGCATCTTTTTTAAACTTCACATCCATCAATTATTTAATTAGTTCAACTATCCTTTGTTCCATTTGTCATATTCCATTTTTTTTATGAAGCATAAATTCCCTTTATAATATTTAGTGAAATCCCATGCAATTGAACCCTTGTTAACAAACAAACAATTAATTCAAGGCTTGACATCAAAGATGTAGGTAGCTTTCCATTGGCTAACATGTGAGATTCCTACCAGACAATATTATAATAGTTATGCAAAATAGCCAATGGCAGACAATGTATACATGGTCAGGCATTGAAGGATCATTGAATCAACTTCATAAGATAATGTTTGGGCCCAGTTGGTTTTAAATGGAAAAATGATTGCATTGAATAGCGACCTTGTTTAAACTGAAACCAACGTGATAATACATTTTGAATTGGTAAGATGATCTCTATGAAACATCACAATCCATGAACTCGTTTAAATTGAGCTCCATCATTCAGGTTTAACTATATTGGAAAGTCATAAAAGAATATTCTGGGAAAAAGGTGAATTTTTCAATAAGCCCTTCCAAACCACATGGAGAAAGCTCTAAATAGTGATTAATGTCACTATTATTATAGTTTGATATTTATAAGTTATTGCATCCAACATATGAACCCTGGAAAATATGAGTACTCCATTATTCAAAAACAAAAAAAAATATCATTAGACCTAATGAACAGGTTCAAGGACAGGAAGAATACCTTTATGCGATCAACATCAGACAATGGCATTGTTACCACATTCTTATTTAAAGTTTTTGCAACAAAATCAATCACAAGGAGTGGCTCAATAAAAGCAGTTGAAGACATATCTGCAAAGTGGTTGGAAATGCATATGAATATTAAATTTCCATCCAAAAGCATTAACAAATATTCCAAGACAGGTACAAGCGTAATACAACAGCTTAAATGTAATTGAAAAACAAAGCTATGGTTAATACATGTTAATTGTATGTAGCTTAAACTTGGATGTGGAAAAGCAGTACCTATATTAAGGGACATGCCCATCTGAGTTGGCCTGATACTTTGATAAAACCCACACGAAGTTTTAAAATCCACACTTAGTTGATGATTTCCTTCAAAATTCTTAAGTAGAAGGATGTAGGTATATAATTTGTAAGACATTGATGATCCTATCAAAAAATTTCAACAAGATTCTAGAGGAAATTTTGAATATCGTCTGATAGTTTTGCATGGTAAAAATGTGACATTTCATGACAAGGACATGGATTAACAAGAGAACTAGAATTATTATCCTCATCTTTGTAATATGGATACCAACATACATGGGATGAAAAGAATTTTATCCTCATCCCTATGTCCTACTCTTAAAAAATTTGACAAACAAGCTCCATAGCTGCATGTTCTCAAATCATATTTGTTTTCATGAACAAAAATTTATAAGATAAACTTTGAATTAATAAATAACTCAAACACCATAACCAACATTAACTAGATATGGAGTTTTAAAAATATGAACTAGATTGCAACCCATCCTCCTGATGCAAGCAACGAAGCTCCAAATTCTAGAGCTTTATTAATGTCAAAGCTGCAATACATCCCAAAGGTTATCAAATATAAGGTTAGGCCTGATATGTCCTGTTCATGATAACAAAAAATAAATATTATCAATATATTTTTTCTATTTTATTGCAAAATTAAATAACTTGAGAAGGTTAACATACCTGATACCTTCCAAAAGAAAGAAGTGTTGAAGAATTTTGTGCTAGATTCCAACTTACTATAGTTAGGTCTTGAACATTCTCAGTAATTCCCAACTTTAACAACTCAGATTCACTATCAACTGTAATGTCGTTCACAAATACAAATTTAATATTTTTTGCAATGGCACTAATAGCCTGAGCAGCAGCAACCTTGGTATCCCATTTCTTGCTTCAAAGATACTAAGAAACCTATGACATACCAGAAAGTGCCAGGTAAAAATAAAATATCAAGGGAAAATATGAAGAAGTTGATGAGCTACACCATGGTCCTTCCATATGAAATATACCACAACCAAAAGGCAATAACATATATATGCTCTTAACTGCCATTGATTCCCAACTGATTTTGATACAAAAGAATACACAAAAGGAAATTTTCTTTTCAATCAAAAACCAGGTTCAAATGTCTTAATGCATTACTACCTATAGAATGGTAAACTGTTCAGACAATTTAGTACAAGGTGTGCTTATTAGGAGATCTAATGCAATCAAAAAACATAATTCCTTACTAGGAGCGTAAACTGTTTGATAGAATTCCTCATGAAAAGTGGTCTCAAAACTACAATGATTGCAGGTTATGCATGAAGGGTAGAGGCAGAGGGTTAAATAAACCCAAAAATAGAGTGCAAAAGAAACAAGAATAAAATAGAGGATGAACACAAAATTGAATGTATTTGCATATATTTCAAAACACAAAAAATTGATAATATAAACAGAGCTGCTGCTCTTTGTTCACCCTAAAAAATAACTTATTGCAATCCCTTGTACTATTTACTGCTCAAAACAATTACAAAATCAAGATGTTGCTACAACAGAGCATCCATCCATTTCATTCACATACATTACATTCATAAAGGGTCTATTTTCATAGCAATACTTACAGCTCCCTATTTATCAAAAACATACAACTCTAAAACCACAAAACTACTTGAAGACTACGTATATGCCAAGTAAAAAGGAGGGATAACAAAAACATCCTAATGCCAAGTCTTTTCTAGCATAGAGAAAATCTAAAAATAGAGATTATGTGTGCACAAGATAGTTGCGTGTGAAAGAAGTACAAGACTTTGTTTCCATCGCTGTTGAGAGAAGAATATGGTGGAGTGTGAAAATGTTATTGAGAAGTTAATGCGGTGGGTAGCAGTTGGGAGTAATTATAATAATGCACAAGAGGTGGGTCTATTGAAAGGCTTTAGAATTTTTCAAACCAAGCAATTGACAAGTGAAAAGAAACCCCAAAACTTTTGTCTGTGACCTGCCTACCTCTACCAAAATGACAACTTTGTGACAGGGTGTGTAGATTCGTGAAGGAAGAAAAAAAGGACAATAAACAACCATCCATGAAAAGAAAAACCCACGCCTTCATTAACAGATAACAACAGATTCGTTTTAGAATGAAATAAAACACAACAAATAAGGACATCGGCCATGTATAGGTTCCATAAGCAAGACAAAATAAAATTCACTAAAACCGTGGCCAAGAACTTACCTCAAGATTCAGAAAAATTTGTACCACACAGGTTAAGACTCCACAACCTTTGCCAGTATCCACTCAGCCTAGATCAATGGAAGAGTTGTGGAGATAACACACAAGAACGGCCAAAACCAGAGAGGAATAAAATCCAACTGTTGTATACTCTAGCATATCCCTGCCATGATGCCTTTCCTTGTGAACCAAACCAAAGTAGTGCCTTCATTACTGCTCCGTTCTTTTTTCCCCTCTGATGAGGAAAATGCATGTCGAGGAGGATGCATGAGGAGGGAAAATGAGTGAGGAGAGGGAAATAAAAAAATTATTTTAAAAAATTATTTTCTTTATTGTCTTAATTTAAGACAATTAAAAAATTAAAAATATAATTTAAAAATAAAATATATATTTAAGACAAAATTAATATTTTTTCTTAAATTAATTTCTTAAAACTCCTCTTTATGTATTAGAGACGATAGTATCCTGCATCATATTTTCCTGCATTTAAATTAGACACTAAAAAATATCTTTAAGAAAATCATAAAAGCATCCTGATTGAAGATCGTAGCTTCAAATCAAAGGCTTTCCAAGCATTTGTAGTAGTTGAAAGGGCATGTTTTCCTAGCCAGTTCACTGATGTCACATGTTTTCTACTAAGTTTGTACTAAGACTTAAATGTTAACCTAAACATGTAGCTTTGTTAAAGTCAATCAAGTGCTCATGAGAATGAAATTTTTAGTCACACATCTTTATAAAATGGATAGCTTCTGACAACCTTCAAAGAACATATAAAACATCAACAACAAATAAGCCCTTTGCACAAGCAATGAATCCCTATAAAAACATGGCTGCTTTAAGAATTCTAAGAACTCCAATTGAAGACCTGACATATTTTTCCTTTCAACTACTTTCAATTACAAATTTAGTAGATCCCTGTTTGTTATTTTCTCTTTCTCCATTAGTTAACATAAAACCTCCTAACATGCAAATGCTGACAACTAACACAAACTACACGAAAAAATTTAAGATTCTCAAATTCCCTTTTCATGTTCCCAACTCTTTGAGACTTAAGAACATAAGCAACAATAAGAAAATAGGATATAAGCTCCCTTTAACATCATTGTTTCCTTATGCCTATCAAGAGGATTCTAACTTACCCAAAGTAGGTGCGCACTCCCCTCCCTCTCTACTTCAAACAATCCACACAAGATAGCTTTTGTTCTTTGATCCCTTTGTCTCAATCCTTTTCCTGCATATTTGTAATCTTTGACCATTAAATGGCACCATTCTAAGCCAATCCATCAACGTTGGTCAATTCTACTACACCATTAGTACATATACTGGCTACTTCAAAAGGTCCCACTGCAACTTTAGCTTCCAAATAGATTCACTAGTTGCAACTTTAGCATCCCTCTTTTTATACTAAACATGTCATCAACACACACAAGTTCCTTCATAAACATTATGAACACAAAGAGGGTTACCATGCCAGACCAACCTTCATATGGTGCCTATTTCATGTTTAATAGATCCATTAAATTCTTTCAATCTAGGAACACCAGGTTCTTCAATCATCAAATATATTCATCATTCAAATACATGCTTGCTGCCACCCAAAGACAGGGGACAACAACCTTCATTTTGCATTGCAACTTCCTTCCCATAGGATGATTTAATGGTAAGCCGAAATGCATAAAATTGTTGGGGATTTTTTCTTCCAGCTCACAAGTTTTGTATAAACTATTCACTAGGATCTTATCCAATGATCCACCCTAGGATAATGACTAAATTTCTAATAGGTGACTTTCAATTCTCTGTCACCGCAAAAATGCAAGAGAGGAAAAAAAATTATGAACCCCTCAATTTTTGTTGTGTTGTGAACAATGCCGCTGAGAAAAAGAAAAAGACAAACTTTGGAGGGAAAAAATATTACAAACCCTTCAACATTCTGCACAAATTGTGTTGTGTTCTCAACGATGTAGTAGAAAGCTCTTAAATA
Source organism: Sequoia sempervirens (assembly GCA_007258455.2). Lineage (NCBI taxonomy): Eukaryota > Viridiplantae > Streptophyta > Pinopsida > Cupressales > Cupressaceae > Sequoia > Sequoia sempervirens. The sequence goes on from VDFB02328346.1 coordinate 18,401, forward strand.
ACTATGCCTAGCTCTAGTTTACACCACCTAATGTCATTCCAGCTCTAATCGACCTCCCCTTTCATATTATATTTTGCTTTTTTCCTAAATCTGACCAAAAAAATGCCCATTTATGAGGTCATGGGTTTTCCTTCAGCCTGGCATGCTAGATTTGACCTTCAATCTTGGAAAACTAGGAGGGATGCCATGCCCTTTTAAATGTGTGACTATCCCTCCCTAACATTCATCATGATTTTCCAACAAAGTCTACAATCGTGAATAGACAGGGGTAGGAAGAAGATGAAGATGACCATCAAAATGCATGTCAAATTAATGAGGGAGGGAAAAGGAAGATGGATAATGGAGGGAAAATGAACAAAGAGAGGGAAATAAAAATATATATTTTAGAAAAATTATTTGTCTTACTTTAAGAAAATTAGAAAATTATAAATATATTGTTTTAAATTAATGTCTTAAACCTCTCCTTTATGTAGTAGTGAATTATTTAATTTTTAGATTTGTATAATAAATATAAATTTTAAGAATATAATGGAAAAGAGTAATTATTCTATAAAATATGTAATATTATAAATGAAATATAATATAATTGTAGAATAAAACAAAATAAAGTAGTAATTTATGTAATATTAAATTTATCATATAAAAAAAAATTGGTGAAGGCCTTAAGACTACACCGAGAGGCAATGCCTTCCACGCAATAGGTATTTTTGGTGCACCAAGCAACCTAGGTGGCCAAATGGCCCGCTTAGGTGTGGGTCCCATGAGGGGGGTTTAAACTCTATGGATTATGATTAAATTCAAAAGAGAAAAGAATAGAGGATTAATAGTCATTTATTTAGTCATTTTTATTTGTCTGACCAATTATTTAGTTGTGATTTTACCCGATGATCAAATTAGTCATTTATTTAGTCATTTATAATTGTGAATTGCAAAAAACAGTAGAATTTAGTCATTTTTAGTCACGTGACTAAAACATTTAGTCACGTGACTAAAAGTTTTGGTCATGTAGTCATTTATTTGTCAAATTCTACTATTGTTCTTGTGATCATATTCTTCCATTTTTACATGGATGTATATTCTCACAACCTCAGTATGCATTGCACCAAAAGGAACTTTTGAAAAAGATCCTTCTAGATCTGTCTCCATGGATTTGAAATGGTGTTTATTGAACTTAGGTCACGGTAATTCCAAGACATTAATTACTTGAGGATTATACATTATGAACCACTTCTGAAGCTAGGGTTTTAGCAAGAAATGATAAATACGTTGAATTTTTCTGCTAGTAGGGTTTCACACAACAAATTCAAATTTCTTTTACTCAGCTCTTTGATCTTTGAATTATCAATTGAAAATGACCTAAACATATGTGAAATCACACATGAACACTTTTTCAAAAACCTAAAGTGCATTGATTGTAGTGAATGAAGTTAGGTCAAAAAATATGACAAACCCTAACTGTGTAGTCACATTCACCTTAAATCACTCCACAAAACTCTACATTAAGATATTTTTCACCGGTGTTTTCTTCAATAGTTTGAGCATGTTGAACTACATTTTTACCTATGTGTTGAAGGCATTAGCACCACAACTTTGGTAGGGGCTTAAATATTTTATGTTATAACTCCCCCTAAACCAAAGCTCTTCATCTAGTTTCTAGAGGAAACATCTCGACCAAGAGTTGGCACGAACTCATTCTCTTCTTTCTTCTTCTAGATCATGTTCATTTCTTTCTTCATCTTAATTAGATCCTCCTTCTTTTCTAGACTATCCTTCTTTTTTCGAATAGAGGGTTTCACATTCTTGATTCTATAAAACTTTCCTGCTTGTGCCAGTTTATTAGACTCATGGAATGTGACACATTTTTGAACAAGCTTACTTCCACCCATTATAGATCTAAATTCATTAGCCTTATTCCCAATTCCATTGCATATATAACATTAGCAGATGAAATATTGAAACATAATACCATTATTGTAAAAATTCATCATCTGATTTATACATTCACTTACTCTATGATTGAATCAATTGCATGCAAAGCACTGAATGAGAAATGATTAAACATTCTATAACGCCCCATCGTGCAAACCCCAAAGGAACTAATAACAACAGAACAATTTTTTTTTTTTAGAACATAAGATTGAATTTAAATATTCCAATATAACAATGTATTAAGTTACACGACTAATTCCATCGAGGTGACATTACTATTCTAACCCACAACCAAGACAATAGATTAAACAATAGTTAAACAGTTACATAAATCTATTCCTTCCCACTTCATCATTTAAAATATCTATTAAACAATAACCATATTCATAACATATGTACATATGACAAAGAAAGATACTATAAAGATATGAAACATTTATATTACCACAAATATAACACAACTTAACACAACTATTACAAATGAATGTTCCTAAATAAATACATTGCCTAAATAAACATTACATCCAAATGATAGTAAAATACAACTGTCTAAACATACATCTCAATAACCACATATACAATTTACAACAAGGTCATCCCAACACACGTGGGAGACAATACATCAACAATGAATTACATTCGAAGTGTAAACATCCATCTGGAACATAAGAACACCGGATCAACAACATCCACCAAAAACCCTACAACAAAGATACATCTGCAACAAAAAGGGAACCCAATGGGTGCGAAGCACGTTCCACCCAACCACCCCCATGCTGGGAGTAGACAAGGAAGGATCCTCGACCAAGCACGCCTAACAGTAATACAATACTAACTCCCGACAGACAACTTAACATCAAAGACCACTTAGAAAACTCACAATGACAAATCCCTAAAGGCACAACAACAAATCACTTTTGGACATAACAATAAAACACCTTTCCAAATCACAACTAGTCACACTCACAACATCAATGAAACTCAAGGAATAATATCAAAGACTACTTCCAACAATAACCAAAGAGAAATCAATAAATCACTTAACCACTACAGACACAATATCACTTAACACAAGGTTACAATGCTTCCAGAAAACAAAGACCATGTACATCGCACAATAACTGATTAACTATCGACATAGGAAGAGTGTCATGCATAAATTGCCATGAGTTACCCTGGTTCAACCTTCCTAGGCTATCGGACCCCCATCCTGGGTTACCTTAGCTTGCCTCTACCGGCCGCCAGACCCTCACACAAAACTATGTGTCCCATCTCATCTCAAGCCTTATCATTCACTTGCTTCACGAGAGAGACATTCTTTATCTTTATTAGTGTGAAAGATCCCCATTAATTCTTTTAGATTATCACTTAGTTAAACTCTAGGTGAGTTACCCTGGCGCCCCTTTGTGTGTCGGACCCCCATAAAGAGCCACTCTCCTATCGACAACACACAAGGTACAATACCACAATAGGTAACTAGACAACATAACCTCTCCAATCCAAGGAGGAAACAAAACAAGGAAACTCACTCCGAACACTGGAGGAAAACAAACACGAAAACACACTCCTTCCAAAGGAGGTACAAATCTCATTACCCTCCCCTATTTCCCAGAAGGCACAAATCCCCGTTCGTGGAAACCGTGTACAACATAATAGTACAACTCTACACCATTCCCAAGGTGATTCACAAATTGAACCTCTACACAAAACATCCCACTCTAGAGAACTTCTCTGGAAGACTTACATAGACCCTTAACCCCATTTGCCCAACATGGAGAATGAAAGAAACACGATAGAAAAGCATTCGAGGCAACTCAATATCTAACGTTAGGGTTTCCTAAACCTAGTCAAACACAGTTTATTTCTAATTTACAAACCTACACTCTAACATTGCACTATTCAATTTATTTATAATCACATAACTTGTTCCTAATCATCTTAATTATGATAACTTGTAAAAATTATTATTATAATAAATTTACAATCCCAACATATAAAAATTAAAAAATTATAGAAAAAAAAAAACCTCAATAAATAATTTGGTAATTAATTTATATATATATATATATATATATATATATATATATATATATATTAAATAATATATAATATATATATAAAAATATAAATATTAAATACTTCACCAAACACATTAATAAATAAAAACCGAATTAAATAAAAGCAAGTTTAAAAAAAACAAATGAATTAAAACTTTAAAGGGCCGAACCTCCACACAAGTGGAGGTACGTAGTACCTCCCCCTATGGGGAGGCCGCAGTCCCCACGGACTGCGCTTGCAGCCTCGGCTGTTGTGCGCAGTCGTGGTGGGTTGCGCCATACCCAATACAGGGCCATGGGTGGTACCCACCCCTGTATAAAATTTATATAAATATAAATATTTCTTTTTTTTGTTTTATAACTTTTCTATTAAATATTTCATTCATAAATATTCTGTACACGAAAATCTGTGGAACATAGAGATAAAAAAAAATTATTTTCATAAATATTTCGTACGACACAATTTACGAAAATAATATTAATAAAAAGATAATATCTAATTATTCTCAACAATATTAATTTAATTTAATTTCTTGCACTTTAATTAATTAAATACTTTTTAATTTACAATAGATTTAAATTTAACCATTTACTAACTCACAATTAAATCAAAACAACAAAACAACTTTAATTAATTATCTTATAACATAAGATTAATTAATTACACACTAACTATAAATTAAATAAAAACTCAACAATTAACTACACAACGACAAGGACAAAACTTCAGTCATGACACAATAACATACAACAGGACGACGAACTTGGGATGGGGACACTCCAAACCTACTCCCTTTTTCAACATTTTTACCCATTGGGTTAATTTATTGCTCGCCCTGTCCTGCCAAAGCAGGTGGAATCGAGACTTATTCTTGCAATCCTGCATCCAAATAAATGTCAAGTAGCACATGTATATATATATAATCAAACATCCTATCGTGAGAAGGAATTGTAGTGTAGTAGGGCACTCGTGAACGAGTGATGCTACACTGTCCTCTCACCTAATCTATTCTAACAATTACAATATCAATGACAAACTAACATTTCTAACCAAATTGACCATAAGATAACATGATACTTAACTACTGCATCATAACTAATTATTAAACCATTGCATTATAATATAATTTTGAAAATCAACTAACATAACCAACCATAATGTCATATCAAATGATCATGTCCACAAAAGTAATAACATCATCAAATGTCAAACCAACCAAATCAAACAATAATAGTATCATCATAGTATCAACGTATCAAGTTAAAGCATAGAAAATAATAAGTCTAAACAGTATGAGGGGTATTACACATTCTGATTCATTTTTCTCCTACATTATAGCTCTATGTCAAAACTTATTGTAGGAATAACAATAACCATTAAAAGATGGGTACCTTTGTGCATTTGGCTATTTGATAGGAGGCCTTTTAAAATATTTCTTCTGGTTCCAAACCTTTTTGATATTTTTCTTCTTGTCACTCTTCTTTTCAATATTATTTGGAGTTTGATTAACCTTTAAACTTTCTCATTTCTCAAACCCTAATCATTCTTTATCTTTAGAATCCTTTTGATTTTTTGTCATCTCATCAAGTATTATGTAGCTCTTCTTGAATTTGTCTTCTTGAATCTTTACTTTCTCCAGATATGATCTGAGGGTCACAACTTCTTGTTCAAGCTTTGAAATTTTTTCAAATTTGTCTCTTAATTTAGAATTCTAGAAATCTTCAACTCTTTTACTTTCTTCAAATTAAATTTTTCAAACTGGTGATAGTCTCATTTGATTGCTTGAGCTTCTCATTTTTTTCTTTGACTCTTTCTATATCTTTCTTGAGTTTCTCTCTCAACTTATTAATGCACTCATATGCATCATTAAGATCCTTTTTTCAGATCTTTGTTCTTTTCTTCTACTTTATCCAAATCGTCAAGGGATGATTTAAGTTCTCCTTCCATGTCAACTACATAATCTTCTTCAGTAAACCCTTCAGGGATAATATCTTTTATAGGAATAGGATAAATCCTTATATCCATGTGTTCAACATCCAAGATCTACCTTAGTGATCAAGAAAATTGAAGGAACCAAGCTCTGATACCAATTTTTGAACACCCAAAATACTGAGAGGAGAGGTGAATCAGTATTCTCTAAAAACCATTAACTTTATCAACTTTAAACATCTATCCAATGCATCACATTAAACTTGTAGTAATGGAAAGGAACATAGAAACCATCCATCACATCAAAGAACACAAGAACACAAAATTTACATGGAAAACCATAGTGGGGATTACCTCACAGTATATATGTTGTAACTAGTTATAAAGTTTGATACAAGATAGTGGAATCAGTATCCAAGGACTCACTATCTAAAAGAAGAAAGGCTCACTACTAGTGGCTCATTTCCAAAGGTCTCATTTCCTAGAATAGAAAGCAATAGAAGAAAGGGTGGTTCATTGTCAAATATGAACTACTAACAATGCATTTGATCTATACTAAAGATACAATTCCTCTAAAGCTTAGAAAAATAACTTAAAACACTTCATTCTTCACAAAAATCACAAACTCGCACTTCTCTACACCAAATCTTGCACACGCACTTAATTATCTCACATACCATCATAATCCAATAAGGAATTAACCTTTTATATATACTAAAACCAACCAAAATATCAATTAGGTTGACCTAATAGACGTACCGTGCAGCTTCTTAACCCATTGGTTCAAAAAGTAACCATGCACACCTTGCAAAAGGAATCAAAGTGTATAACACATCAAAATAGGTTGGAATGACCCATAATCACTCCTATGATTTTGTGCTCAAAACTTTACTCAACTCTGCACAACCTCAAAACTTTAGGTCAGTACCAATGGTGAAGTAATAATAGAATGAAGGTCAACTATTCATTCACAACTTGACACACGGACCATCAAAGCACTTGTCATTTCAAGAAAACATATTACTTACATCCATAAACAATTTTTCAAATATGTGTAACAAAATATTTTTCCATGGAAAGTAGAACATTCCAACATACACTCTTTCACTGTTACTCTGCCATTTCCAGACTAATACTCTATCACTATTATATTTGACTATGGAAGACATCAAATCATGAAACTTTGGATTCAAAGTCTTCCAACATACACCATCACTACTTCAAAAATTTATAACCAGATTCTTCATGGTGGAGCAGTGTGGACCCAAATACTAGTTCTCTAAACATTGAAACTGCATTCTAGACTTAGTCAAATATCTAGATCATCTGATCTTCTCCAGACCAACAGTTCTACATCTATGTCATGTATTTTCATCAATATTGGGTTTCCATCAATGAAAACACCATATACTATTGTGCTCATCAATCTCTCCATTCAACTCATTTTTCCAACACACATAGCCTTCTTAATGACAAACTTCCAACAATCTCCCCCAACAAGTCAAGTTTCCAACATACCATACCATAATGCATAGGGAGTCTTTGAACTATTTACTCTTCCTTGACCTCTATTAAGAATGTAAACTGCAGTATGAATTGCTTCTCTCCAATATAAATCTAGTATATTATCTTCTTTTATCATAGTCCTAGCAGCTTCTTGAACTGTCATATTCTTCCTCTCCACAACTCCATTCTGCTAAGGAGTCCTAGGGGCTGATAAATACCTTTCCATCCCATTATCTTCATAAAAATTGTTAAACTCATTAGAGGTGAATTATCCACCTCTTTCAAACCTTAAGCACTTGATTTTCACATCTATTTCATCTTTTACCATACACTTAAATGATTAAAACTTATCTAGAGCTTCTAATTTTTCTTTGATCTAAATGTCACCCAAGTCATTCCAGAATAATCATCAATCAATAACATGAAATACCTATCACCATGTGAGCTTCTTATTTTGGTGGTCCACATAGGTCTTTATGCACCACCTCCAAAGGACCTACGATAGAATATTCTTTAGTCTTGAACCTCTTTTTTGTCTTCTTTCCAAATTGATATTATTTGCATGTTGCATTGATAGGCTTTGTAATCTTTGGTAGATCTCTCACAACATCAGTAGAACTGATATTCACTATGCTATCAAAATTGATTTCACCCATCCTTTTATGCCATAGAAAACTTTCATTAATTTGATACATAAATCACTTTGTACCACTATCTTTGAGTTGATAAACATTACCTTTTGTCCTTGTCCCTCTATTAACCAAAGTTTTAAATCTTCCTAATTTTATAATTTCACCACCATCATCCTAAAACACAATTTTATATCCTCTGATACACATTTTCCTACACTAATAATAGTATACTGGAGACCCTTGACATAAAGAGCATCATCTATTTATTGTTTCCATAAAAAATAATTGAACTTTTTTCATAGATCTTAGCAGATGTATCATCACCAAACTTAACAAGACCACCATCATACTTCTAAAGTTTAACAAACTTACTCTTTTCATGTGTCATATGATTTGAGCATCCACTATCAATTATCCAATAATTCCTCTCCTCTCTTGCATGAAAAATAGTCACCATAGTTCCTTAAACCTTGTGACATGTTTCTTGAGAACTTTTCTTCACACATCTTTTAGAATTAGTAGAATTAGTTCCAACATTTAAATCCATGAACAAGCATCCATCACTATCTTCATTAGGATAGTCCAATTCATCATCAAATACTTGTATTTTTCAGCATAGTAACTCTTCTTGACAGATTTACCTTAATGATCCTTATGTTTGTCATTTGAAACTTTGATTGGACATTTAGAAGCAAAATGACCTATCTTTCCATATTTGAAACATTTAAAGGGTAACTTTCCTATATATTTTCTAGTGTATTTTTTCAATATCCTTACAACATTTTATTCCACCTCATCAAGATCATTTGGATATGATTCATCATTCTTCTCTACTTTGTAGAATTTAAAGGAAGTTTCTTTACTTGTAGCATCTTTACCAAACTCTCTCAATTGAAAAGAAATTAAAGAACCAAACATCTAATCTCTAGAATAATTATCCAAATTATGAGCTTCCTCAATAGAAAAAACTAAAGAATTATGAGATTTAGGAAGAGTTCTTAATACCTTTTCACAACTTCGCTTTCTTCCAACTTTCCACCGAGACAATGATGGCATTGACAACTTCATCAACTCTGAGAATGTTATCTTCATCTTCAAACATCATTAGGATTTCAAATTTGGCTTTGTAATTTTGCATCTATACTTATTTGACACTTTCATCTCCTTCATCATAAATTCTCTCCAACTTTTTCCACACATTTCTTTAGTATATTTTAGACTTATCACCTTTCCAAGTTCAAAATCAGAATGACCACTCAAGATAGAATTTCTTTCTTTTCCATTGTTCTCATAATCCTTTATCTCATCATCACTTTTTGAACCATTAGTGGGAAAGATATATCCTTTTTCAATTGATTTCCATACCCAAAATCCAAGAGATACTATAAAGGATTCCATCTTGGATTTTTAATAGGCATAATTTGTTCCATTGAACATAGGATCTTTGACACCCTTCTTGTACACCATTCAAATTTTCCTCAAGCAGTTAAGATACTTCCAAGGAACCACAACTTTGATACTAATTGTTAGATGCACAAGACAACTAAGAAGGGGGTGGGTGAATCAGTTGTACATTAAAACATTCAATCCCTCTTTTACTTTCAAACCTTTATCATGCATTAGAAAAATGTAAACATATGAAATAGCAATGCAAGCACAACCAAACACATAAGAACATTAGATTTATGTGTAAAACCTAAGAAGGGAAAAAACACAATGATGGTTAGCTCACATTTATCTGAATAGCAATACTTAATAAAATTAGGCTCATTTCCAAGGGTTCACTAACCAGAAAAAGAGGAAAGGCTCACTACCAAGAGGACTCACTATCTGGAAGAAATAAGAATAGAAGAAGATTGTTATAGATAAATTCACTATCTTAGAGCAATAGGAAAAATCAACCACTATGCAACTTTATGCCATCTGCAATCTTTAGCTCACTACCTCCAGTAACTTTAAGCACACCAAAATATAAACACCTTCTTCTTAGTGCATCTAAAAGTCATAAGAATTTAAGCTTGCACTTTGATAAAAACTCTTGATCACATTCACATCTCTCACTTGCCACAAACTCTACACATCAACAACTCACCTTGAATCTTTATCATCAATGACCTAAACAATCTCAATTAGGTTAGCCTCAATGAAACATATGCACCTCAAACATGGAACACCAAAATAGGTCATAAAAAAACACTTCCATGGTTGAAATAAGTGAAGGAATAACACAACAAGGGTTAAATAGGACCTAAATATGCATCAAGATGCTTCCCAATTCTTCCACAAATAACAAATAACCTCTGCAATTAGTGCTAGCACACCAGGTCAGCCAAACCTACACTAACACTAACAAGAGACAACATACATGCCTCGCTAGGTTCAGAAATATCTTGCAAACCCCATAAAAACTCTCCAAAGCATCCATGAATATTCCACACTATCAAAATATTCAACAATACTAACACAACCACTTAAAACTAAAGAACACTTTCATTCTGTATAACCAAACACACTGGAATAGACATACAAATCATAACCAACCTCAATAGAACACCTCAACACTAGAAATATCAAGGGAAGGAAGATACAAAAAATATGTGTTCCCAAATTTTCAAGACAAGAAATATCAACACAGAGAAATGTGGAGCAATCTCATTTCTCCTAGAAAACCTTCTTCATAGGAAAACACATCTTCCATTTTTGCATGATCTAGAACCTGAAACTCTAGATATAACAACTTTGAACACCTCTAATCATCATGTCCAAACCACACTCAAGCATATCTTCAACCATGAATAAATATGGAGAACAACACTAAGCACACCTCTATCACACTACACTCTTTTATTCAAATTTTCTCAAAATCGCTTGGAAACCAAGTGAACCAACCGCATCAGTAAAACTAAAAACACCTCTTCAACACATCTACAACACTTCTCATCATTACCACACTAGAGGTTTAAATAAATATGGCATCAAACCATACTACCAACAATCTACAATTCCAACAATCTCACCAACTATGACAACAACAACAATCTTCCAACAACTCCAATGCTATGGGTTGACATTAATGACAACACCAATAATCTTTCAACAAACTTGATGGTTTTTCCTCCTAACCCATAGGTAGTGGATGAACCTATGTATGGATCATGTATCCTCCCTTGATCACTTGACATGTATGCTATGATTCCACCCTTTTTGTCTTATGGAATACAAAGGGATAATCATGTAATTAACTTTGCTCCTTCAAGATAAAACCAATTTTTAGCTAGAAACCTTAGAATCTGGAGGTCTCCTGACCTATAGTGGTTCCTTTAGTTCCTCCTCCAAATGAGGAAAATAAACCAATGTTAGGTAAATTCTCAATTAACTCTTCATAAGCTAAAACTCATTCAAGAATAAATAGAAGTGTAAAAGAGCATAAATGAAGATGTGCTACAACTCATTAAATTTTTGTAGAGCATAAAACCTTTCCCATTGAACATACATATATCCAATCCAATTCTAATGAAATAAATCATGTCCATCCATCCTCACCAATGTCTAACTCCACTCCACCATCCTCACCAAACCATGAAGTTGAACCTTACCTATCCCAGCCTAGGAAAATAATGAGAGAGGCCCATAAAAATGGTAATTCTCACAATCATGTTGATAGCAATGATATGTAGCCTTTTGTGATACATTCTAATAGTGAATAAGAATATAAAATAGAAGAACAAAAATAAAATAACAAATTATCTCTTATGTTTTCTAAATATATGAATTTAGATGGGGTCATCCATGATAATCCTCCTAATGAGAGTGACTCTTGTGTTGAGCCCAATTATTCTTCTTGTAAAAAAAAAATTGGCATTTCTTTAGCATATTATTTGTCTTCCTTTTATGACAAGAAAGATTGAGATGCAAATAATTTCCTTTACATTGAATCGTATTTATAGTACCTCTTTTATCTCTTTATGTGTTTTATTTCACATGATGTGATCTCTTGTGATGTGTTTCTTGGTATTTATTTGCATTTTTTGGTTTTCTTTAGATGAACCTTATTGATCTTGTTGGAACAAGGATAAAAATAAAACAAATATATTGTGACATTCAATTATTTGTATCTCCATTCATCTTTAAATGTTGTGAATATTTTGTGTCTTATGTTTCCTTTTAGGAATGATGCAAGGCATTGAGACATTCAAGTCTCATCCATGTTGACCCAAAATTTTATCATCTTGTTCTCATATGTTGTTCCTCTATTGTGTTCACTGTTCCACAAGCTTTTGATGAATGATGTTGATTCCAAGAATATCATATTATATATTATTTATGGTCTATATTGACCCTAAATCTATGGATCCCTTGTGTTATCTTTTATCTCATTATGTGGTTTTGTTTTGAGGGTAACCCCTCATCATAAGTCAACTTTGTTGGGAACATATAATTGGCATAGAGTTCCCAATAAGATCTCATGGCCTTATTATGTTGCATATGTTGAGCATAGGTTGTCATTGATCCAATGTTAAACTAATGTCAATAGGTCATTTTTGTTTTCAATGGTTATCAAAGGGTGTCAAGGCTATCAAATGTGAAGGTTGTCAAGATTATGAATATTGTAGGATTACAAGTATTGACAAAAATTTGAAGGTTTTGATAGTGTGTTGGTTGATAGTGTTTAGGTTTTCTAATCTATCATATTTTGTATCAAGTTTTGTTGTGATGTGACTTTCTTCAGATAGTTCATGTATTTATCATACCATGCTGAGTATGCAATCAAAAATATGTGTGGCATTCTAGAAGGATATATTTTGGACAAAGAGATTATTTAATATGGGTGGAATTTCTTCCAAAAATGTGGTGTAGCTCTATGTTCTGGAAGGAGATTATTCCTACACTAGTTCTATCAATTTCCTAAGTTTGGATGGCATGGCTCAGTGTGCAAGGATTTTTAAATATCATAATTCTCACCAAGCTATTCCAAGTTTGTGGTATGTGCGATAATGGCTAATAGTGTGTGAAATTCAAATCAAGTGTGTGGAGTGAGGATAGGACCTAATTAAGGTTCTTGTTGTCATACAAGGTGTCAAGTGATTTTGGTAGCAACTTTAGACCATTGTATTGCATGTTTCATGTAATTTGAATTTTGGTCTGTCATATGTTGTCTAGGTTGGTGAGGGTCCCTAGCTGACATAGTAGAGTGTTATTGTACTATCATGTATATATTTAAAATGTTCAAATACATCCAATTATCTTAGTGCATCCATATATGTCCAAATTTAACTAATGATTATAGTGAAAATACATGATTTGGGTGTACAATGTGTAATGAATGGAAGGTATGTGATAGAAGTGTGAGTATCGGTATCATTGTATCTACTAGTGAAAGGAAAAGTTAAATTTCAAATCCACCATTATTTTTATTCTTGTAAGAGTTGGTGTTCTACCTATTGTATTATTCTAACAAGGATTAGTGTCTCCTATAGGTTGGTGCCTACTGAATATTTTGGATATCATTGTCTCTGGTTGCCTACTTCATATTGTAAAATTTCCTTATTAATTTTTTTCTTGTGAGAGCTTCTCACCATGCTTTCTCTTTCTAAGTTTCCACATAAAAATATGGTGTTATGTGTTATCTTGTGTTGTTCTTTAATTTCTTTACTTACTAGCTTATATGGTTTAGTGCTCTTCATGTTGAAAAACTATCAGTAGTTGTGAAGGTTTCTGAAATTGTTGTAATTGTTTGGATCTACTGATTCACACCCCCTCTTAGTAGAATGTGTTCTCTTCAATTGGAATTAGAGCTAGGTTTTATTGAAATATTTGAATAACTTAAGATAGATTTAGGATGGCATAGAATAGTTCTTCTAGAAACAAAGTGCCAATTTTTATATGAATCTATTTTTTCTCTTTTTGAAAGTTAGGATGGAGTCATATTTGATGGCTATAGTAATGGGTATTTGGAATTCAGTTGTAGAAGGTTATAAAATCCCTAAAAACCCTCCTAGGGATCAAATTGGAGAGAGGGATTATGAGATCAATGCTCAGGCTAGAAATGCTCTCTTATGTGGTTTGAATAACACCAAATTTTTAAGAGTGATGGAAAGAAAAACAACAAAGAAAATATGGGAAAGGTTGGAAACTATAAATGAAGGTAATGAAAAAGAAAAAGACGCAAAGTTGCAGACTTATAGAGCTCAGATTGAAGGTCTGAGAATGAAAGATGACAAGAAAATTTCTACATTTATGCTCTAGGTAAATGAATTTTTCAATCATATTCAAGGTCCCGATAAAGCTTTCGGGGAGAAGATTGTTGTGAAGAAGGTACTTAGTTATTTACCTAGAAGGTTTGATCCTAAAATTTCTACTATTGAAGAAGCTAAAGATGTGAATACTTTAAAATTTATTGAATTACATGGAACATTAACTACATTTGAGATGGAGTTTGAAAGTTAAGATTCTATAAGGAAAGAAGCTTCTTTTAGAGTATCTTTGAATCAGGTTGATCAATATTCTAATTGTGGATTAGATCTAGACAAAGAAATTTTTGTCAAAAAGTTGTAAAGAGGTTCTAGTAAGTACAAAGGTAAATTACCTTTCAAGTGTTTCAATTATGGAGAAGTTGTACATTTTATGGCTAAGTATCCCCATAAGAATACTAACAATGTTGAACAAAAGAATGGAAAGAAGTCTTTTTAGAGAATTTTCAAAGCAAAAAGAAAGCATAAAATTTTTTATACTAATGAAGAAGAATATGAAGATACATCCGGTGATGAAAATAGAAAGGTTGTGTTTATTTCTTTTAAAACTATTGATGGTGATGCTGAGATGGGTTCTAAAGAAAATGATGAAGAATGAGATCTTATGAAAATATTGTTGTTGGTTGGAAAATAAATCAAGAAGTTGAATATCATAATTATAGAGGAAGTAAAATCCAAAGATAAAATAGAAAAAGATCTAAAAATCTAGATAGAAGAAAAAAGATTTGAAGTATTGATAGAGAGGTTATCTACAAGACACAAAATCAACAGTTGCAGTTGCTAGAAAAGATCTTGAGAAGGAAAATCAACAGTTGCAGTTGAAGTTCATTAAAAGTACTAAAACCTTAGATCATATATTGGAAGGTCAAAAAATCTTGCATGGAAAAACTAGTGTTAGTTTTGATGATCAAAAGAAAAAGGTGACAAAATAGTCAATGAAGTCTATTAAGGAAAGTTTGGAAGTGATAGGTTCTAAAAGTTCAAAATCAAAAGGCACATCGACAAGTAATAGAAGCATGACTCTAAATGATGGACTTGTTCAACTTCAAAAAAAAAGAAGAAAATCTAGAAGACAAGGATACAATACTAGGTTAAGTTTTTCTTTTCCTAGTCATTTATTTAGTTGTAATGAGTATGGACATAAGGTTATGGATTGTACAAGATTTTCAGTAAGAATAAATAATTTTTTCAATATTTTTTTTACCTCTATTCATTTTTAATATCATATGTTTCAAGTGCAACAATTTTGGACTCATTGCAAGGAACTATAGAAGAAATTTTGTGACTTCCATGTTATTGGAGAAAAGAAAGAATGATGTTCTATAGAAGGTCTAGAAGAAGGTTCCAAAAGAGAATAAGTTTGAGAAATCATTGATTGCACAAACAATATTACATGCTCAGAAGGAGAGGAAGAACCTATGGATTATTAATAGTAGTTCCTCTAGTAATATGATTGGAGATAAAAGTAAGTTCATGAATTTCAAAGAATTTGAAGGTGGTTTGGTTACCCTTGGAAAAAATTCTATTACTAAGATATCTAGTAAGGTTATTGTAAGTCTTGATGGTGGTAATACAAAGACAAGTGATTTTTTTTTTTGAAAGTTTAAAATATAATTTTTTGAGTGTTAGTTAGATGTGTGATAAGGGATATCAGTTATCCTTTAGTGTTGATGGTTGTGAAATCAAAAAATATAGTACAGTTGAGTTGATTTCATAAGGAAGTAGCATAGATAGTGTTATTTATCATCTCAGTGATTTGAATGGAAAAATGTCTCACTACACAAAAGGATGAAAGTTGGTTTTGGGCATAAAAAAATTTGATGATATTTTCAAAGATAGTTCAAAAGTATTGGTTTGAGCTATGTGGCCAAGAATCAAGAAACCTCAATCAATCAATTACAAATCATGTCATGAAGGAAGAGGACAAAGAACAAATATCCAACTAAGGATTACCCTACATCAAATCCATTGGATTTAGTACATACAAATTTGTGCAGATCAATGAGGACCAAGAGTCCACAAGGAGACAAGTATTTCATGATGTTGATTGATGATTATACCAGGATGACTTGGATTACATATCTAAAAGAGAAATTAGAATCTTTTAAGAAGTTCAAATAATTTAAGACCATGGTGGAGAATGAAACCAAAAGAAGAATCAAAGTCCTAACATCACATAGAGGTGGACAATTTATAGTTGAGAAGTATGAGATATTATCTGAAGAGCACGGAATTTAGAGGAAATTTTCTTCTCTAGAACATCATAGTAAATGGGATTGGCTAAAATAAAGAATAGGATAGTACAAGAGATAGCAAGGACTATGCTATATTAGGAAAATCTATCAGATATGTACTAGAGAGAAGCTATACAAATAGCTATGTACATTCTAAATAGAGTTTAGATCAAGCACAAGATGGAGAATACTCCATATGAGTTATGGAAAGGGAGACCGGATTTAATAAGGCATTAAATATTTTTGGAAGAAAGTGCTACATCAAGAGAGATGAGGAAATTTTTTGTAAGTTTGATTCAAGGTTAGATGAAGGTATTTTTCTTGGTTACTTTTTAAGAAGAAAATCTTACAGATGCTATAATAAAATATTGAGCAAGATAATTGAAAGTGAAAATGTGAAGGTTGATGAAACTATTCAAAGTAATATTATTCTAGAAGTTGAAGAGGAAGAAGAATCAATTCACAGTAACATTGAAGAACTAAAAGAGGCAGTGTTAAAAACTCTATCTAAGTATGTTCAGAAAACTCACTTTGTAGATAAAAATATTGGTGACAAAGAAAGTGGGGTTGTAACCCGAAACAAGCTAGAAAGATCAAAAAAATAGGTAAATTTTGTTTTACTATCAAAGATAGAACTTGACATATAAGGAAGCAAGCAATAAACAAGGTTGGATATATTCTATGCAAGAGGAACTAAATCATACCATGAAGAATGAAACTTGGGAACTTGTTGTTGGGAAAATGTGTCTCAACATTGCAATTACATAAGGTATTGTTGATACATAAGGTACTGTTGATACATAAGGTACTATTGATACATTAGTGATGGGGGGCATGGTGGATTTCCCCCCCATGAGGGGTCCAGGGGGATCATCCCCCCAGCTAGGGTTTGGGGGCAGCGCCCTTGAAAGGAAAATTTTATTTATATTTTATTATTGTAAATTTGGACTGTTCATCATTAGGTCTTAGATCTGACAACCAATATTTTATTAGCTTGACTTTCCATAAAAGGAAACCCTATTTTATGAGGGAATTATATTACAGTTGTGTGTTGTGATGTATTCTAAGAGTTTGATTGTGGGCATGTTTCCTCTCGATCTTTGGTTGGTGATACTCATATGAGAAGCTTGATTTGCAAGTATATTGTAATCTTTATGATTTTTTAATATATTGGGTGGCTTTTAGAGTGTGGGGTTTTTATCCCAAAAGTATTTTCCCCACGAAAATCACTATGTTGTGGTATGCATGATATTTATGTTTATTTTTGTTTAAGTTTCTGTAACTATTAAAGATCTATAAATTTTTGCATTATCCTCCTCTCAATATTAGAGTAGGGAGGTCTTTTGCTACCTTAGCTTCCTTACACTTGTCCCAATGCCTAAGGAAAAAAATGTGATTGGAACCAAGTGGTTATTCAGAAATAATCTAAATGAAGAAGGTGGGGTGATCAAAAACAAAGCAAGACTTATTTGTAAAGGATATGCTCAAGTTGAAGGTATAGACTTTAAGGAGACATTTTCTTTGGTAGTGAGACTAGAGGCAATCATGATGGTTTTAGCTCTTTCATCTTACAATAATTTTAATGTGTATTATATGGATGTGAAGTCAACATTTTTAAATGGACAGCTTGAAGAAGATTTTTACATTGAGCATCTAGAAGGATTTCAATGCACTAACAATCCGGATTATGTTTTTAGATTGAAGAAGGATTTTTTATGGTCTCAACCAAGCTCCTACAACTTGGTGTGCAAGGTTGGATGGATACTTGTAGTAGAAAGGATTCTAGAGAGATTGTGTGGATAGTAAATTATACATCAAAATAGAAGAACAAATATTTATCATTGTGGTCTATGTTGATAACATCATTTTTAGAGGAAGTAGTGAAAAAATGTGAAAAAAAATTAGAAGGCTATGTAGAATGAATTTGAGTTCTCTATGTTAGGAGAATTTTTTTTTCTTTGGATTGTAGATTGTTCAATTATCCAAAGGTATTTTCATTTCACATCACAATTATTTAAAGGAAATAAGAAAGTTTAGAATGGAAGATTGCAAACATGTCGCAACACCTATGGTTAACAGGTGTAAGTTGAGCAAGGATGATGAGTTTTCTGTAGAATATCAAATATTGTATCTATCTATGATTAGCAGTTTGTTGTATGTGACTGCATCCAGACTAGATAGTATGCATGCATTTGGAATGGTTGTTATAATTTAGGCAGCACCTAAAGAGACTCATGTAAAGGCAGTGAAGAGAATATTTAGGTATTTGAAGTTTACTAAAGAATTTTGTCTTTGGTATCCTAAGAGTGAATATTTCTCTCTTATAGCATGCACAAATGTAGATTGGGAAAGATTTGTAGATGACTGGAAGAGAACAAGTGGTGGTGCATTATTCCTTGGAGATAGTTTTGTTTCATAGTTGAGTAAGAAGAAAAAATTAGTTTATTTATCTATAGTATAAGCATAATACATTTTTGCAACATCATGTTGCACTCAGTTACTTTGGATGAAGAAAAACTTGAAGGAGATGAAGGTTGAGTTTGAATATCTTATCATTATTCTTTGTGACAACATAAGTGCTATGAATATTTCAAAGAATCCAGTGATACACTCAAGAATAAAACATATTGCAATCAAATATCATTTCTTGAGAGAGAAGGTTGTAGAGAAATAGTTTGGGTTGGAATATACGGATACTAAGGAGCAAGTTGCAAACATATTCACAAAGCAACTTCCTAAGGATACATTTGAGTTTCTCTAGCAAATTTTGGGAGTTGTTACTCCCTCTTGATTCAAGAGGAAATTACAGGGTGATGGGGAGCTTGTCTCCTTACTACAAGAAGGGTTGGTGTTCTTGCAAAGTGTTAAATTTAGAAGTTGCATTGCATGGATCTAGGGGATTTTATCTAGAAAAAATATTGCAATAGTTAAGGGGAGAAAGTGAGCTCAAAATGTTGAATTACTCATAAATAATAACCATCTTGGCAGAAAGTGAGCTTGAGAGAAATGTTGAATTGCTCAGAATGAATATATCCATCATAGTGGGAGAAAGAGTTGAATTGAGGAAATACTAGATTCTAGAGAAGGTGAATGTTGAATTGCTCAAAAATAATAACTATCTTTTCTTTATTTTCTTCAATGTCATATCTTACACAAGGAACAAATCGAACAACACATGAATCATTCAAAATTATTTTTTCTGCTACTTTGTTCATTGTTGTTATCAGTGGCTATCAAAGGGTGTCAAGGCTTTTAGGTGTGAAGGTTGTCAAGATGAAGAAATATTGTAGAGATACAAGTATTGACAACAATCTGAAGGTTCCAATATTGTGTTGGTTGATAGTGTGTAGGCTATCTAGTCTATCATATCATGTATCAATTTTTGTTGTGAAGTGATTGCCTCCATATAGTTCATGTATTTATCATACCATACCAAGTATGCAGTTAGAAATATGTGTGGTGGTATAGAAGGATATTTTTTGGAGAGATAGATTATTTAATGTGGGTGGCATTTCTTCTAAAATGTGGTGTAGCTCTACGATTTGGAATGAGAGTATACCTACACTAGCTCTATCAGTTTCCTAAGTTTCTCATGGTGTGGATTAGTGTGCGAGGAGTTTGAAATATCAAAATTCTTTTCAATCTATTCCAAGTTCGAGGCATGTGTGGTAATGGCTACTAGTGTACATAATTCAAATCAAGCATGTGGAGTAAGCATAGGACCTAATTAAGCTACCCTTTGTGGTGCAAGGTGTCAAGTGCTTTTAGCAGCAAGTTTGGACCATTGTATTACACATTTCATGTAATTTGAATTTTGGTTTGTCCTATGTTGTCTAGGTTGGTGTGGATCCCTGGATGACATAGTAGAGTGTTATTGTAGTGTCATGTATATATTTCAAATGTTTGGATGCATCTAAGTATCTTAGTGCATCCATGTATGTTTGAATATAATTAATGATTACAATGAAAGTATAGGAGTGGGTTATACAATTATGTAATGAATGGAAGGTGTTTGATAGAAGTGTGAGCATCAGCATCAATGTGTATATTGGTGCAAGTTGAAGTTAAAGTTCAAATTTTCCATTATTTCTATTTTGATAGGATTGGTGTTCTACCTGTTTTATTGTTTCAGTAGGGATTAGTGTCTTTGTTTTGGTGGGGACCAATGCCTCATGTAGGTTGGTGCCTACTGAATCTTTTGGAGATTGGTGTCTTTGGTAGGTTGGTGCCTGCTTCATATTGTATAATTTCCTTATTAATTTTCTACTTGTGAGAGTTTCTCACTGTGGTTTTTCCCTTTCTGGGTTTCCACATAAAAATCTAGTGTTAAATGTGTTATCTTGTGTTGTGCTTTAATTACTTTACTTACTAGATTGTATGGTTTAGTGCACTTCATGTTGAAAAACTATAAATTAGTTGTGAGGGTTTCCAAAATTGTTGTAATTTTTTGGATCTTATGATTAACGGCCCTCTCAATAGATTGTGTGCTCTTAAAGGAAAATTCTCTTGATTGGTATTAGCAATTACTTTGAGATGGGGTCATGCATTCTATTATGTGCTTCACTTTATTCACACATATTGATCTTGGTGATGCATTTTTTTAGAATATTTATCATTTTTATGGAGCCTTATAGAAATTATTGGGATATAATTCTTGGTACAATTGACATGAGAATGTGCCTAGTGATTATTAAACTTCACTAGCCCTTATGTGTTTCTCATTTCCTATTGTTGCAGAAATTCACCTAGTGAATATCAGACTTCACTCTAGTGTATGTTTTTTCTTATTAGAAATCACCTAGTGAATATCAAACTTCACTAGATTATGATTATTTGGTTCATGGATAGCCTAGAAAATATCAAATGTTGTTATCCTATGATTCATGAATACCTTGGGTATGGATCCTATAATATTTCTTTAGATCTTACTAGTCTATGATTGTCATACCCCTTTTGCATGTCTGCATTAATCTTTTATTCTGTAATGTTTGCATTTCATGTTTATTTTTGTAATGTTAGTTTTAATTTTCATCATGTATGGTTCATGTTTGTCATGTTGCAGTGCACCTCATGTGTGTTTTCCTCTTTTCTTACATTATCTTACCATAGGATCTTGATCCTAGGGGCTAGTGCATCCCCAAGAGTTGATGTCATCCTATCTCTTCAATGTTAAGATATTTGAACTCTTCTTTCCTTTATCCTTACTTTAGTGTGAGTCTGAGCATAAGTTTTTACTCTCACTAAAGTGAGGGATAAATGTAGTGGCATAAATTGTCACCCTTGATAATTTCACAGTAGGTTTAGCTCCCCACTATGTGCTTTGACCTAATTATGCATTTAATTTTCCTATTTCATAATAATATTTGGAAAATTAGAAGTAGAATTAAAAAATAAAGATGTGTTATTTAATATCTATATTTAAGGCCTCAAAAAGGATAGGTCTAGACTAGGGTACCTAGTGCCCCTAGCTAGTTTATTTTGGATAAGTTGAAAATATGTCATTGTTGAAATTTTAATATTTAAAGATCTAAAATCATTTTTTTACTATTGATATTTTATTTTCAAAAAATTATATAATTGCATATAAATATAAGTTATTTTCATCATAGCAACTTAGAGAAGAAATATTAGAATTTTCAATTAAGAAATTAAGCAGTCAAGAGAAGAATCAGAAAAATTATAACGATGTTATTTTAGTCAAGCATCATGTTAGCAATGTATCATATTTTCATGTTAATTTATTCATGTTTCATGTTTATTTGTTTTGTGAGTGCTAACACTTGTAGGACTTCAAAGAAATTATCAATTTCTCCTTGAAGGTGATGAGTAAAATTACTTCATCCATCAAGGAATGTAGATCTAAGTGGTGAGTCATAACAAAAGCTAATTTATCATTTATTATCATTTAGCCTCTATCCAATCAATGGTAAGCTTTCTTTTTATATCATCATAGTTTTTATGGAGGTAGAAATACCAAAACAAGGTTTGACTTCAGAAATACCCTATATGTAACAAAGCTTCCCCCTCTTTCATGTGTGTAAGTTACATATTTGAATTGAATTGAAAGAGGATTGAAGACCTAATTTCTCACTCGAGAATTCAAGCCCTATAAGTCAACAATTCAAGAAAAGTGGATTTTATTAGTGACAAAAAAAGTACTAAAACTAAGTCTAGAATATAAGATCCTACAAAACAAGAGAAACGGGAGATTGACATCTGATTTTGAGTAGCCTTTTCCTATTCTAGGATTCCTAGTGCCCCTATCTAGTTGTTTCTTCTAGGTTCTTTTGTGTCTACCCTATGTTTTCCTAAAAAAATTATGTTTATCAATTCTGTATTTTCTAGAAATCATCTCAGTTTGTTTTATTTTCATAATTAACCTAGGAACATTCTAACATTATCAAATTAATCAATTAATCAACAACAAATCATACACAACTACTCTTGAATGAAAGGATTAAACCTTGATTCACCGCTCTAGCTCTTCCATTGAGGTTAGTAGCCAAGTGGGTGTTGATAGAGCTCCTAAAGTTTTTGGGAAAATTTTGAGCTAGTTTTATTCCCTATAATGGTTTGTTACATCCATGTACATGATTGGGGTTAGGGTTTCTAGTTCTAGGGTCCATTTTGCAAAAATAAAGGTTTTAAGCTTTGATAGTTCTAATCCTTCATTGACCTGTCTTACTGGGTTCCCGATCATGTTAGTCAAAAACTAGAGCCTTTCAACTCATTTTTTTATTAGCCCAATGTTAAGTGTGTCAGTTACCCTTGTTTGCTTCATTTTTTTAATATTCCTTATGATTGGGTATTAAAAAAAAAATCATGATGAATTATGTTAAGCTCGCACTTTGTTCCTCGAGGCTTAAGTCCCATCATCCTAGTCATGGCTCCTTTTCTTTAAAACATCTTATTAGCATGTGGGTCTTTTATCGCACATCGCTAAAGTCATTTTCACCAGCGAGATCTTTTCTACGATGAGAAATGAGTATGGCAATGCATTGTATTTCCCATCACTAAAATGTTTTTATCACCTTCTCCAACTTCAGCAATGAGCAATGGAAGGAAAGACTAAAGGGTATGATGGCCATGTGTCGGGTTCATATTTCATCATTGTTTTCACTCATCATCGAAGTTGTTTCCAATAGTGTGATCACTTTTGTGACAATCGATGGGTTAGGTCATTGAAATACATCAAAGGAGGAGCCCATCACCAAAGATTCTAATCATTTCTACCATTCTTCTACGATGAGCAAAAAGGGGTCAAGTTCTATCATGTGCTATAGAATGATTATGTGGCATGTTCTAATGATCTTTCGCTACTTTAAAGAATTTTTGTTAAAAGCACGAGCGATGGTAAAAGGGTACCATTGATTATGCTTTAAAACCAGATGATCAATGGTTGGGATTCAAACCAGAATGGATATCCATTAGTTCGCTTGTGTGAATATCCCATCAACCATTAATGGTGAATGCACTTCAAAGCTAGGATATTAAAGAGGTTGTCCAGCATCTTCCTTGAGTAATTGTTTTGGGCATGTACATAAGAATTTTTTGAGTCAAGAAGTGGTAAGATCGAAGCATTACACAGAGCCAAGATTGAAGAGCATCCAGTTCATTCCCAAGTAAGTAATTTTTTCTAGCTCCCGAGTTGGCTTGTTTTCTAGGTGGTTTCGAAATGGTATAGGTAGTGGGGTTTGTGGTGTCTAAATGCTATAGTTTTGTTTACTTGAGGTAAATTGAAATTGTTGTTTGTGAGGTTTTGGGGTGCAAAGGATAGGATTATTAGATTTATAGCAAACCCTATGGGTTTTAGTTCTTTAAGGTATTTTTTTAGTATCTTGAAAACCCTAGCTTTGTTTCCAAGTAACAATGAGTCAACCTAGTGGCTCTAGAGCTAAAACTGATAGAAAACCTACTCAGAAACATGTGAGAAAACCTAAACCTCATAGCGACCAACCTCAACCTGATGAAGCAAGTACACCCAAAAGGTAGAGGACTGTAAAGAAGGATCGTCCTAGGTTTATGGAGGAACCCCCTCAAGACCCTAAATAGGAAATCAAGAAGAAAGTAGGGAAGAGAAAGAGTAGTAAGGGTATTTTAACTCCTCATTTTGAGGATGTCACCTCTAGAATCTATGATATTGTGGTGCCACAAAGCGGTTGGGACCTGTTCTACTATGCTTTCAAATGGAGAAGAGTCAAGTACCCTACTTGCAACATATGGGCATGTGACATAGGGAAATTGGTGTGCCTGAATGTATTTGTGGAAGTAGACTTAATGCTAGCATTGGCTAGCTATTATGACCCAAATGATAGAAGAATTAAAAGGTTCCCTAACTTTTTCCCCATGTTGAAGATCTCTATGAGTCAGATAATTGAGGCATTCCAGTTGAATCCATCAACCTCTGAGCCCATAAACTTTCATAAATTATACAATGAATGTGAGAATAATAAGGTTTGGTATAGAAAGGGTGTGTTTCCTATTCACAAGAGGCGTGACTTGAAGATGAATGGTGTACCTTTCATGGCTTCTGAGGTGGAACCTTTTGATTGTGTTGACTTTGAGGATTATTTCAAGAATACTTATTATGCTATTTGTCAAGATTTGCATAAAGAGTATGATATTAAAATGGATATAGTCTTGATGACTATGGCAATGGATATTTAGCACAAATATCAAAATAGGGCTTGGGACTATGCCACTTACATTGCTAAATATTTGCATGAGGATGTTGTAAGGTTGAAGGATTCCAATTGTTCGCTATCCTATAGGCATTATTCTCTATTGATGCACTTATTATTGTGGAAGAGTAGGTAGTTGATGAGGAATTGCATCAATTTCAAAGAGTTTGATGACAACAACAATGAGTTGTCAATGTAGATGTGGACACATATCTGGGATGTGCATTGTCCACATTCTAATTATAACATGTTTTGTAATATCTTCAAGTTCTTGGTGCTTGAACAATTTAGTTTGAAGCCAATACAAAGGATTTTGTAAGGTGCCAAGGAGATGATAATGCCACTAGAACATGAATTGAACACCAAGCACCAATTCAATTAGGGAGATTGGTATCTGCATACCAATTACACCACAATTAGAATATATGGAACTCTAGTACCACCTCACAAATTTCCCATTTATGTGTCAGATAGAAAATCTTTCATGGAAGTAATGTGGCAAATGGATTCCATGGATAAAGAGTATTTTAGAGGCCTGAAGAAGGCTTCTCTTGTGAATCCTAATGTGGAGTTTGCATACTTTAGTTGTACTTCAAAAGAGGGCATTGAAAGGTTTGGTTCCCTTCTTAGTAATTATAGGTTCAACCAGGAAGTTTGAAGGATCAGTGATCTTGAAAGGGCCATCTCAGCTCAAAAAAGAGCTAGGTCATTGGGAGTAATAGATCATTAGTTATATTTTCCATAAGATGTCATCAAGAATTTTTCTACTGATGAGGAATTCAATGCAAGAAAGTATGCATGGAGAAAGATATGTGCAATAGAGGACAAGATAAGAAAGGATAACCATCTATATGTCAGCCCTTATTTAGAAGTGAAAGATAAGTTTGCAAAGGAAAAACTGATGTTGGGTGATTTTAGTGATGGAAGTTTCTTTGAAAAGATGAAGCAAGCTGAGATTGAAGCTAAATGATGGGAAAATTCATTGATGTCGCATCTTACATCATTTAGTCAATTATTTATCGAGCCAAGTGTGTCTCAGAGCTATATGGGATAAGGATGGTTGTCAGAGATTTTTGGGGGGTTTTGCACTGTAAACAGTGACTTCAGGTATCGATTTGGCTCCTTTAGGAGCTTTCAGGAGCTGAACTGTAGTGATTAATTCCTAAGGATTAATTCTATCTTATTTCCTAAACTAAAGTTTTGTTGACTTCTTTTTGACTTCATTGGACTTTATTGAGATTGATTCATCGAAAAGACTAGCATTTCCTTTAATTCTTAATCTAAAATATGAAATCCAAATTAATTCTATTTTTCTTCAAAAGAAATCTATCTTAAGATTTTATGGAAATTAAATGCTATTTTAAGAACAAAAATAAACTGTAAGGAAATGACAATTAATCTAGAAAACATAAATCCTAATTTCCATGAATAGGTTTCCAACAAACTTCAATTCCATCTTTTCATAAGTTCCCATCATTGCTTCTAATTGAACTCAACAAATAATTATGAAACTTAATTCCTACAAATAGCATCTAAATCTAATTAATTTAATAAACCTTACAATGAATATGACAAACTAATCTAACCATGATAAAATAAACTTAAAAGCGATTCAAGCAAAATTAACTTTCCAAATTTAACATCCAATAAACTGAAAATGATTCAACAACTTATCATTCCAGAATTGACATCTAACACTTCAGATTTAATATTAATGAATAGAAATAGCATAACTCAGTAAAATACCAACAGAAGATCGATCCCTTTGGTTGAGTGGGCCCTTCTCTTCCTCAGGTAAGATCTCTTAACATAGTGATTCGAGTTAACTTCTTGCTTTCATTCAAATTGATCAAAGTCAGATGTAGAACAAAGTATTGCCATCAATTATAAAATTATGATTGAAATTATCTAACTCATCTAAAACCAAAACATGGATATTTATAAACATATCCTTATTGAATTCACAACATGGAAATTAACTACCAAGATTCAAGGTGTCTAACTAAAGATTAAAATAAAACTAAAACAGGACTAAGAATAGACATGGAGAAATATGCCAGATCGGCACTAGGAGTAGAAGTTCCATAATCGACTACAAAGAAGCTAATTTGGACTTGAGTGATTCATCATCCAGTTGGGCCGATCAATAGCGTGATTAGCTTCCTTAATTAAACAGGGAGTTTAACTTCATCATCAGTCTTTTAAATACCTTGTATAAAACCCTTAAGAAAAGGATAACAATTATGGCAGTAAAAGATCAACACTGCATAATTATCTCATTAATATAATCATAAAGTAATGCATTTAGCATAAACCATTACTTCAAATATATCTACCAAATTAGCTAAACATAAAGCAAAGTAAGTAAATATATTAGTCTATAGTCTATTTCCAGTCATGTTAATTAACAAAAATAACAAGTCTTCTAAACATAAAATGTTTTAAATGAAAGTATCCCTGAGCCTCTCATCACTAAGGTTGCTAAAGAAAATCTTGATGCTCAAATAAGAAGTCAACCAACCCAATCTTCTACTCCAAGCATCCATGTAAGATCAAGGAGGACTATTGGATGACCTGATGTGGCCCCACTAGTGGATTATCTAGAAAGTGATCATGTGGAAGAGGCTCATCTCCCAGAGGCCTCCGGTCAACATGACCCATTGGAGCAAGAAGTGGATCAGGATTTCCCCAAAGACAAATTTGATGCACTAAAAATTGTGGTTCTACCTAGCAAGGTTGTAAAATGAATATATGATGAAGCCGGGGATGATGATGTCAAGATAAAAGCCTGTGTTGAGTTTATGTGTGATGATGCATTTATCAAGACTAAGGAGTTTAGGGAATTTGACATCCATGTTAAAAGTGCAAACATAAAAAGAAGGATTCAAGAAGCGAGAGAGAAAGTTGACCCTTCTTTGCAAGATGAATTTGAGAAAGAAGAGGAAGAAAAATAAGACAAGAAATAGCTAATATGCCATTAGAAGAGGTAAGAGCACTAGTGAAAGGAAATGGTGCACTTTTACTACTTGGTTTGACATTTCATTTGTCATTGCACTAGATGCAATTAGAAAGGACCCTAATGCCTATGTTTCTGAGAAGGCCTTTGAAAATAAGATCTTTGGTTTAGGTTTCAACCCCCAATTGCATAGATTGGTTGTTTGGTCTATGGCCCCTAACACAGGAAAACCTAATGTTATACAATCTGTGGAGAAAGAAATTGTAGTGATTGTTAAGAGAGCAAGAAAGATGACAACTACTGCATGCACCTATACAATTAATAATGTATGTTGCAATGTTGATTGTGGATACTACTCATATCACAAAGGCCAATTACCAAATTTTTTTGGATAGATACAATAAGGTGATGGATGATCATAACAAAGTACTAGCTACTACATAGAGATTTTTTCCATCCCCAACCAGTTCTACTTTAGATATGTCCACTCAAGATAGGGAAAATTTGTCCCTCAAGATTCAAGATTTGAATCAAGCTTTGAAAGCAAAAAAGGAACACACAAAGGAGGAAATATTGGAAACCATCAAAGTGGCCAATAATATTTTGGATGATGTGTTGAAACATAGAGTGACCAAGTTGGTCAACAAGTCTGATGATGTGTGGGCAGCTTATAAGAGTATTCATGATGCTAACATCAAATACTTGCAGGTTCAAAAAGCTTTCTAAGAGGAATGGAGTCAGTGGAGCTTTGCAACAGAACCCTAAAGAAAATAATTTCTAAAGCTAATGAACATCCAAAGATCCCCACTCACATTCCTGAGATATTGAAGACAATTGATATGATCACTGAGATAATAACTTTCCATGGGAAGTTGGGGATGCAACTTGGCAATAAATTAAAGATGTTAAGAGATATGGAAGCATAGGGTATACCAAAAATATTTGATGATAATGGGGAACTGATGGAATTTTCCAAGTGGAAACATGAATTGGAAGAATGGTTTCATCATGTTAAAAATATGAATTAAGTGAAATTGATTACTCCAGGTTAAATTCCCATATTGACAACATGGCTAGAGTTGAAACAAAGATGGAAGTATTTCTTAGGGACACTAGAGCATTGATTGATGCTAGGTATACACAACACAATGAGAAGGTGCAGAGTTTATTGAGTACACAATGGCCCACTGATGAGGAATATAATTCATGGTTAGAGAATTTTATTGAGTAGGTCTTTGTGCATTAATGATAAGCAGTTTGAAGAGTAATGGATAGAAGAAGAACAATACATAGCCTAGAAATAGTACAGATTAGGCTTTGGTTAAGGTAATGCAAAATATTTTTCTATTCTCATTAGAAAGGTTGATGACATAAGTGATGATTTGGATGAATCGATCACTCATTTTAGATATTTTTTTATACTTTTCTATTGACTTGGCATGGACATGGCTAATTTTGGTCAAAAAATGAGTTATAAAGTTGTTATAATACGAGGAAGTTCCTTTTGGAAGGTGGGTCTTTCTTCTTCAACAAATGAAAATAATCTTTGTCTCATATGTATTCCCTCCAATTGAAAGTGTAAATATAATTGTAAAGGGAATATGTCTTGTAGTGGTCCAATTAGGATGTGACATGTGTACTCTTGTTCCAAATCTTTTTTTCTCCCTTGTTTCCATAAAAGGGAATTCAATGCCATTAGTGCGGGTCTCTGGTTGAATTCTAGAATCAAATTGTGTAATTGGAAAACACAGAGCAAATATGTTTGAAGTATTTATCTTAATATTTGAGTCTAGTTAGTAAACTTTGTCAATTGTATGGTTCCTGAGCATATTTAAATGATAATGCAAGTTTTCAAAGTCTATAGTCTCTCCAATTTTACTTTGTATCTGAATTATTAATGAAAATTTTGATCAAAGATCATTTCATTAATCTTCATGGTTAATTATGCTTTGATGTATGTTTTGATTTTAGCTCTGGTTCAAAGAGGCAATTAAAATTCTTAGATCAAATCATGAATTCATGTACAGGTTAATTGGATTGAATAAGTAGTCTTAGAGCCCAATTATTAATTCATAAATTGCAAAGAAACCTCACGTAGATCATGGATTTTTAGGATTAAATTTACCTTGCATTTCAATTTTCTCTTACTCCCAACCCATATATATGGCACTTATCTCAATTCTTATATCATTCCTTATTGTTCTGGTCATCCAATTTGAGAACATCACTTTAAGAAGTCTTTAAATCAATCTAGCATTTGTTGTGGTTGGTGTTGTATTGTATTCCCAACTTTTGATGTTAATTATCTCAAGGAAATGCCAATTTCTTGAATGATTTCATCTTCCTAGCCTCTGATGAGACCCTCCTAGGTTTTGCAGAACCTGAAGTGCAAGGGAAGGAGCATTAGTGCTACATCTCATTTGTTGGCTAGCTATCTTGCAAGTATTCAAGAATTGAGTTTGCAAGCTCATAGGTACTTGGTGAGATCTAATTGGTTCATCAAAAGTAACCAATAGGTTTTTGATATCATTTTTAATCATTTTCCCATGTTATGTTGGAAAGAGTGTGATTTGGGCCCTAAATCCCATTTTTGACATCAAAACTTAATTTTGAGCTGAAATCTATATGTGAACATGTTTAGAGACTCTAAGTGGTCTTCCTTATGCTATGACCCTAGGTGGCCTTCCTATTGATCTTGAACAATGTAAAATTTGAATTATCATATTTTTTTAATCCTTTTGATATACTATCTTTAATACAAAAAAAGGATATAAGAATTTATCCTATCTTTAAGCA
>VDFB02328347.1:0-45164 GCA_007258455.2 Sequoia sempervirens
AAAGGCTACGTTCTTTCAATTTTAGTTTGTGTTGTGTTGGGTTGCTCTCAATTCCCTCTTTCTCTCCCTTTATACTTTGCATTTTGTGCTTGAATTTTCAAATTGTCTTATTGATCATCTCATTGTTGTTCTTTCTTGGGAGAGATAGTTCAAGAACTTGGGTGCTAATATTTGAGTTTATATGGTAAACAGATGGATGACCTTTCTAAGCCAAGTCCAACCAACTATGAAGATCAAGTGATTGTAATTACAGTTATGAATCTACATCCTAGTTCTTGAACTCTCTTTCCCAAGCGATAAGAGTCGATGACACTCCATCAGCCAATATGGTAGGATGGAGAGAAAACCTCCTTTTCTATGTCCAAACTTCAATTCATTGCCTACACAAGGTATGCCTAGATTTTATTTACTTATTGTGTTCTATTGCAACTATCTTGCTTCATCCTTGTCATTAATTGTATTTAAGCCTTTACATTTTCTGATTTATTTATTGTGTACCAATGTTGTGTCTTTATCACACTAACACATTTTCCTTTTCCTTGCAGACCATGTTGCAACAATAACACGTTGTTCCATAGACTAATGTGTTACAAACAACCTTCCCGAATAATGTTAGTTACTATAAAATTCAGCGACAATGTTCAAATAAACAATCATATCCTAATGTACTCTATATTGATTGTAATATGCAATAGTCATTTTACCACTAATTACAGTGCTTGCTAATCAATATTCTTGCTCGGGGGTTTGGTGAGGGTCCATGAGGCTCCATGACCCAATATGGTAGGGTGGAGAGTAGTCCTCATTCTGTTGACTTTTACTTTGTATTTTGTATGTATAGATTGCTATCTTTTTGTCATGGGGATAAAAAAAATTATATGTTTAAGCTTATGGTTACAATGGACTAAAATAGTTGACCTTATACACTTTATGTTAGATTCCATTGAGAATTGTTGATTTTAATATGCAAAATTCATTTCACCACTAATTACAATGGTTGACAATCTATATTATTGCTTGGGGGTTTGGTGAGGGTCCATGAGACTTCATGACCCAATATGGTAAGGTGGAGAGCAATCCTCATTCTGTTGACTTTTACTTTGTATGTTGTATGTATAGATTGCTATCTTTCTAGCGTGGGGATGAGAAAAAAAATTATATGTTTAATCATATGGTTACAATGGACTAAAATAGTTGACATTATACACTTTATGTTAGATTCCATTGAGCATTGTTGATTAGTCTTCTAGTTTTTATACTCTGCATCACACAAATTATTAACTTGTTTTTAACCAAAATTTATCCATGGTACTTTGATGGTGGCTGTAAAAAGATCCTTAGTTTGTATTGTTAATAATTGATGCAGTTGCAAAAGCATGGGGTCTCATGTAATCATGAATACAACTAATGCTATGCCACAATTATTACTTCCCATCTAAATGCATATTAGTAATGTCATTAAATATTTAGACATTCAACCTTATCCATAATAATATTGTATTTTCATTGGCTAATAAAACTTAATGATATTAAAATTATATTTATATTGATACAATGGCTAAATTATGGGGTGGGCTTATATAATGATGCAATTGTCAAATTATGCGGTGTCCTTAGATAATTATGAATTTAATTAGTAGTATACCAAAATTATTATTTCCCATCTACATACACATTAGTAATCTCATTAATTATTTAGACATTGAACGTTATCCATAATAATATTATATTTTGATTGACTAATAAAACTTAATGATATTCATATTACTTTTAGATTGTTTTAATAATACTAGATGTAGCGTTCTTTGTTAGTTGTTGGTTAAATTATGGGGTGCAATTATATAATGATGAATTCAACTAATTTAATGTCAACATTATTATTTTGCAACTGATTGCACATTAGTAATGTCGTCAATTTAGACATTGAATCCTATGCATAATAATATTATATTTTTTATTAACTAATAAAACTTAATGTTATTGGTATTACTTAATGAAATCATTTCAAAAGTAATTATAGTATTTCTCTTTAATAAACAACTTAACTACATAATATTATTAAGTTTTCCCTGCCAAACCAATTACCAATAAAGATGATCTTATCACCAAATAACTAATTGAAAGTTAATACAATTGTTCATCAACCAACCTTCTATATCTATATATATGTATAATCTACAAAGTTATGTCTTCGCCAACTATTGCTTACACACTTTAACCATTATATACATATCCTCCTTAGATCCCATTAGGTTTGACACTCTCCTTTGCTCCCCATTATAGTTTAAAATAAAATAATAATATCAAACCATAAGGGAAGAAAAGGGATACAATATTATTGCCAGTCAACCACTTTCATTATTGTCCATAATATATTTAGCAAACCATTGTATTTTTTGTTATATTGTATTCATACCACTCACATTTGAATATTTTCCCACATACAGTGTCTATACATCGCTCCCATTTCATGTCGCTCGCTGCCTATTGGCTCATTGTTGTGTGTTACTACACGGAACTACTAGTTTTATTTAAAGTTAAAAAGTTTCCTTTTATTTCAAATTACCATCAAGAGAGCATGAAATCCCAGCCTCAATCTCTTGTTGAATATCATTGACCTTTGAATTTTATGCACTTACCATGTGACAATTTGATTGATAGAAATTTAAATTTAAAAATAAAATATTCACTTCATTTATATTAGAGTTATAAATTCTATTGGATTAATGTCCTTTGGTTGTAAGAGATATTCTAAGTAGGTCTGTTATTTTTCTTTGCTTTGTGAAAGTATTCTCTAAAGAAATGGATTGTTTGTTGCGGACTAGCAACATGTGTACCATGTTGTTTGTGGATATGTTGCTATTGCCAATGGTCCATTCTCTTGTAGCTAGCAACATTGTAGATCAGGAAGCTCTGCTCCAATTCAGGTATTCCATTATGTTAACAAGTGTGCATGGTGTGTTTGGTAATGAAAATTCATATTTTAGTATTGGTTAGAGTGGAGTACAAATTTAGTTAATTTTTATTTAATTAATATTTTCATGTTATGAAAGTTTAGTTGAATATTAATGTTATACAATGTCAATATTTTTGTTCTTGAGGTATATTGGAATAATTCTAATTTTATAAAGGTAAAACATTAATTATATCGAATATAAATATTTTGATTATTGTAGGTATATTGGATTAATGAAAAATCTTATGTTAGCATATCATGCTAGTTGATGGAGATGATACTAGTCCTAAATTTTGTGAAGGACAAATTACTTGATGAAAATATGTAGGTCTCTAATCCTAATTCTATTTTTTATATTAAGGTAAAACATTACTTATGTAGAATATAAATATTTTTATTTTTGTAGTTAAATTGGATTAATGCAACATATTATGTTAGCATATCATGTTGGTTGATTGAGATGATACTATTCCTAAAATTTGTGAAGGACAAGTTGCTTGATGACAATATGTAGGTCTCTAATCCCTTGCGAAGGATGTATTTTACTTTTTAAAATTTAATTAGTCATAGTTTAATTAGTGTGCATGGTGTGTTGTGGTATTGAAAATTCATATTTTTAGTACCGGTTAGAGTGGACTACAAATTTATGCATGATTTTGATGGAGTAATATTTTCATGTTATGAAAATTTACTTGATTGTTAATGTTGGTATACAATGTAAATATCTTGGTTCTTGAGGTATATTTCAAAATAATTCAAATTTTTATATTAGGGTAAAAAATCAATTATGTGAATTCTAAAGATCTCTTGGTTTCTTGAGGTATTTAGGATTAATACAAAATATTATATTAGCATATCATGTTAGCTGATTGAGATGATATTATTCCTAAAATTTGCAAAGGAAAAATTTATTGGGGGCAATATGTAGCTTTTTTATTCATAGGGGAGACATCATTTCTCTAAATATGCTAATAAATAATGGTGAAATTTATAACTTTCTAAACATTTTTCTTTCATGACTAAGTGTCTAAATTATCATTTATAAAAAACTATTAAACATATTCACAAAATGGTGGGTGGATAAAGAATCACACCCTTAGCATCCACACAATGCTATAGGTTGAAGCATAAAATATAGAAAGAAATATAATGTCACTAGGTGGCTAAAGCGGTAGGAGGAGAAAGATTTGAATCATGCAACTTTCCCTATACATCAAGAAGGTTTAGAGTGTCAATGAGAGGGTTTGAACCATCATCATGTTTATTTTTTATCTATTTATTTTTCTATAACACAAATTGGAAAAATAGAAAAAGTTGGTTGAGGGGATTTGTTAGAATTAAAATAGCTAGTAGCACCAATACTCAAGGTCACCCAGAGGTTTCTCTCATGGGTGGCAATGAAATAGAGCATTGAAGAATATGTAGTGATTAACCATATAGACCACAATTCCTTCTCATAGCCAAGGGAGAAGTCTAGAAAAACATCTTTTGGATACCTTGAGCATAAGGAATCCTTTAAAAATGACACCTATAAGGAGGCAAGTGACCCTAAGAGGAAGAGGGAGACCGAGCAAATCTAGCCACTACATAAGGTACATTACTCCAATGGTAAAAGAGCACATATAAGTGAGTCATCTCAAGAGAAAAAATATTTTCTTGCATTTGAATCTATAATAAGACATTAAAACATATCATAGCTTCAGAAAAAATTGAAACATGTTGATCAATAAAAAAATTGGAAAAAATAGTTGAATTTCTATCTTTTCATATGCTAAAGAGAATATTTGTGCTAAAGCATGCCAAATTTAGTTGAATTCTTGAGGCATACGAGGCCAATCCCCTTAAAGAACCATGTGCCATGAAAAATCCTTTGGTTTGAAGGTCTTAAAAGACTCATGGGTCTCGGTCCAAAAATATGGGCTCTAAGATAGAATAGGTACTTAAAAGATTCTAGCTAGACACAAAATAGGAAACAAATGTTCATATATCCCAAATTGGATAAACTAGAGCCAACATGAAGGCCTTGGAAAAAAATGCATTAGGAAAATTGGGCCAATTTGGGCATTAGAATAGCCAACCAAATGGTATGAAATTTGTGTTTCCAAACTAGGACTAATGTTTGCAAATGTCATCACTAATTTAATGTGGGAACAATGGGCAAGCGGAGAGAGAGCTAAAGATATCCATTACATGGTTTTCAATTCTAAAAAATGGTTTTTGGACCCTACATCCAAAATTTTACCTATGGCCTAGAAGAATTGATGTCAATTTTGTGATACATATCAAATAAAACTTCCCTCGCGATTGTATAAAAAATTGTGTGATCCTAATTAGAAAGGTGAAACTTATTTTTAGCTTTATTCCATGACAAGAGACTCAATGAGGCTCTAGAGAAGAGGTCTTGCAAGGTTTGAATTTACTTCTTGTGAAATCTTAAGTCACACAACCAAGGTAATGCTAAAAATAAGGTGAAACAAAGTTGAAATATACACTTATGTATGTGAAATAAAATATGAAAATAAAATTATCAAAT
Organism: Sequoia sempervirens; assembly: GCA_007258455.2. Taxonomy (NCBI): domain Eukaryota; kingdom Viridiplantae; phylum Streptophyta; class Pinopsida; order Cupressales; family Cupressaceae; genus Sequoia; species Sequoia sempervirens. The sequence continues at coordinate 5,490 of VDFB02328347.1, forward strand.
CAGATTATATGTATGTGGTTGCACATTCATCACATTCTAAAAAATTAGTAGAAGAAATATGACACTAGACTTATGTGGAGAAACCCTTTAGGAAAAAACTCCACATGAAAAAGAGAGCAAGTATATTATTAATCTTCAAATGTGAGATACACCATAATGCACTTCACTATTGATCACTAATCAATTCTAGTATCACCTTGAGAAAATAAATCAACATGAAAATACCATCCAATGGTTCTAATTTAAAGAACTTGTGGGACGTAAAACCACAAATGGTAATTCAAAACAAGAGGTAGAAAACCACTTCAAAAAACCTCACCCCCTCCTTAGACAACCAAAATTCATGGTAAAATATTAAATAAAATTCACAAGGCTCCAACATGGGTTCCTAACCCATAGCCTATCCAACTTATGCCTTTCTGAATGCTTTTATGACTCTTCATATTTCCAATCAAACACTAACACACATCTTTGTCCCCCAATCTTGAGTGCCTCATTCATGAACTTTCATGTTCCCAAAGAAAATGCCTAGGGAGAGAGATTTTATCCATTTTTATGTGTAACCTTCATTGACATTAAATCCTCTCTCTAAAATATAATTACAACATTATATTTAATTATTGTTTCTCATGTCCTCTAGAACATATTCCAAGGAACATGGAGACAATGAATGACATATGATTATAAGGTTAATGCCACCTATTTTAATAGGTGTCCTTGCTAATGGGTGGTTTTGATCTTGCAAAATGGGGGATGACCAAACATTTTATTTATTGATGAAAATCCCATTTTAAAATCTAAAACTATTATAGAAAAGTCAAGGTTTTATTGGGTAAGTGTAGAAAAATAAGGGGCCAAAAAGGGGCCTTCTGTGGCCACTTTTTTTTCTAAAATAAGGAAATATTGACCTTGGATGAAAATTTGAGGATAGTTCTACTCAAAATTTTAAGATGCAACAAAACAAGGGTTGTAGTCCTCCAAGTCTACTTTCTAAACCACTATATTTTTTGAAAATGGTAGAAATTAAGGTGTTAAAAAAGGGAGTCACAAAAATTGTTGTTCTATCAAAAAACATAACATAGCATCTATAGTGGCTCCCTCAAAAGGTTAACTTTTTTTAGTATTTTTAAAATCACTTTGGTGAGAAATTAGCTAACAACATGTAGTTAATGCCCAATTTTTCTAATATTTTTTTAATGAGTATATGATTTTTTACTAATTTTGAAAGTGGACACATCTTCTATAATTTTTAAAAACCAATCAATAATCAATAATTTTTTAATGTGTAAATAATGTCTAGTTTATAAAAATGTATTTTATTTCAAATTTAAATTAATTATTAAAAAAATTGGCCATGCTACCCCTATAATTTTTAAAAACTAATTGAACATCAATATATATTTTTAATATGCGTAACATTTCTAGTTTCTAAAAATGTAATTTATTTGAAATTTAAATGAATGGTTAAAAAATAAAGTAAAAAATACCAAACATTGGTTTTTGACAAAAATGAACACACAAACAAAAGAAATTAAATTTATGAGAGTCATAACATAGTCAAAATGTGGAAAAATACATTGTTACATAGCTAAGAGATGACTTAACATTATCCAAGTGTTTATTTTACTCACCTTGAAACAGTGCAAATTCAATGCTATATATATGTATGTATAGATATATATAATTTAATATACTATCATTAATATCTAATATATTTTATATTGACAATAATTATTATGTTATTAAATAAAAATAGATTTTATTTATGATAATATTAAATGTTAAAATTAAAATGTTGTAGTCAATATTAAGTATATTACATGATTAAATATATTAATACTTAACATTTATTACAAGTTTATGTGATCAAATAATTTAAAATATCTACCAATGATTATTTAAGAGAAAATAAATTGGCGAGCCAAAAGAAGTTAAGCAGATTCCATTGGTGGCACCTAAATAGACAAAGTTTAACTTGCTCCTTTGACAAACCAATTTCAATACCCCAAAACATTGTCATTGGTTATTGTCCCTATAGTCAACAATCAACAATTCAAATAATATTTAATAGTTTAAGGTATAATTTACTAATAGCATTTAATGATTATTAAATAATAATTTAAATATATTAAATATAGTTTAAATAATGTTTAATTTTATATATATTTCTTTGTAGTTTAAATAATATATTATATATTAATTATAATTAGTAAATATAAATCAATTAATACATGAAATTCTATAATTTTTTATTTATTATTAATAATTAATATTATTTAAATTATATTTATTTAATATTACTGATAATAATTTATTAATCAAATAATATTAAATAGATTATATATTAATTATTAATTAATGTTATTTAATAATTTTTCAATAATAATTTAAACATATTAAATACAGTTATAAAGTAAATTTAAATACTCACACAAAGTAATAGTTGAAAAATGATAATTATAACTATTAATTGGAACAACAATAAAATAATATTATTAGGGGAGAACCATAGAATTCAGCAGGAGTGTTCGATATGCGCCCAGGGGTCAAAAGTCACCTTTTAGAGGTGTCGTCCGGTCGTCGCCACCTAATGTCCCAATATCTGCCTGCTATAATTTCAATCAATTATAACTGTTTTATCATTTAAATCCACTCAAAAGTTCAATGGGTCTCATTCACTTTAGCACTTAATGAGTAGCCATTGGTGTTTTCATAATTATTTATTCAATAAAATAAAGTTTTTTAATGGATCAAAGTGATTTTTTTGTGGGGGGTCAAGTGAACATGGAGGTGGTGGTAATTCAATGGGTGGGGTAACTGGACTTATCCCTATCAATAATATATGACAAATAAAAAAAATGCCGACATGAAATATAATTACAAAATAAATTTAAATAATCACACTAAATAATAGCTTAAAAATGGAACAGCAATAAAATAATATTACAAGTAAAAAGAAGGCCGACATGAGACAGCACACTAATCAATGGTGAGGGTGTGCTGTTAAAGGAAATCGAAGAGACATGGAATTAAGGCTGTGCTAGTTTGTGATCCAATTCCACAAAATGCTCTTTCCATACTGCTGATATTTTTCTTATACCTTGCACAAAGAAACAAACAATATGACATGCACATAATTATCTTGAGGTTAATAATCGGCATCTTTTTTCTTTCCATTATTCCTTCTGTTTGATTCGCCAAAACTGTTCGTGGGTGCTGCAGACTCTCAGGTCCTAACCACAGGAATCAGTCTTTCCATACAGAAGCCGCTAATAAACTCGGGAATAATTTAACTAATAACCCACTTTATTGAAGCTTGTCTTGTTCTTTTGCAATTCCTACTTAGAAGATTAAAAATAAGTTTTTCCTAAACAAAATTACATATAACATATTATTAGGGATAAAAGAATTGGAGCTCATCATTTTGCTAGCAATATCTAAAGAGGAAATGAAAGTAGCCCTCGTGAATGCTTTTACGACTCTTTTTAATCATGCGAGTGGGTTCCTTCCCAGTTACATGTGGTTGATGATATATTTCTTGTTCATCTTTACAGCTCAATCTCTTTAAAAGGATACGTTACTTACAGCAATAGTTTAGCTTTATAAAAGCAAGATTGCCAGATGTAATCAAAAGGAATAAAGAGCAGGGTAACTTAGAATTCCTGCCATTTCCACTACCGAAAGAACCAAATTGACTAATTTGGAACATAACTAAAACGCACTAAAGTTGATTTTGTACAATGGATTTAAAGCGAGTCTCCGATTCTCCAAGACTTTATAGGATTATTTATGTCCGCCACTTCAGTTTGCACCTTTATAAACAGGAAAGATTGAAGATTTTAATTGCAGTATTGGGCAAATATAATATTTAAAACTAAAATCATGTTAGGGTGTGCTATTTTTAAGAAATCGGAGAGACATTCAACAGTACAACGGTACAATCACATTTTTTTGTAAGCGCAATGGGAGCTTCGCATTCAATGGGAGGAACTAAGGCTGAAGATATGGTTATAGATATCAAAGTAGGTTATTTACGAGCGATTCGTTTCTTATTTTACTACTAGATGAGAAAATAAACCTAAAACTGCGTTAGATGCATCTTGTTTCATTTCTCAGGCTTAATGAAAGCAATGGTGATTTTTTTCAGGTTACATATGAAGATGAAAAGAGGCGCCTTATCGTGAAGGGTGGCCTATCTCTGTATGACCTGAGAACCAAGATTTTCGAGCTCTTCAAGTTGAATGGGGATGCCCAAGAACTTGAAATAAGATTTACAGATGGCGATGGAGACGTTCTAAATATGTCCACTGATGAGGATGTAGATTATGCATTCAATCAGAGAGTCTCCCCTTTGCGTCTGGAGGTGTCATGGAGTAGAAAGCTCGTTACTTGTTTGAAAAACTGTTGGGGACCATGCGGTGGAGGCGGCGGAACTTACTGGAGCGATGGAACATTTGAAGGAATAACTGCAATTACTGTAACAGTGGATTCAACGACTCTGTATTCCATCCAGGCCACTTATGGTACTGCGAATGGCAACACTCAAACAGCTCCTCGACACGGAGGCGGTTCAGGGAAAGAAGTTTGCACAGTAATTAACTGATATGCCATAAACGATGTCAATTTTTTTATTCAGTTTCGTTTCTTACAAACATTTAATGGTGTGCAGGTTTTCAACTATCCATCTGAAAAGCTCCAAAAGATTAGTGGGTACTGTGGAACTGTTTGTGGTAAGTGGACGGTTATCAAAGGTCTAACATTTGAAACAAACCTTGCCAGGTATGGGCCGTTTGGGGTAGCAGATTGGATTCCCTTTGAGCTTGATCTGACATCAACAAACGTTGTTGGATTTTATGGCCGAGCTAGTGTATCATACCTCGACTCTATTGCTTTGCACACTCTTCCTTAATGAAATCTAGTAGCATCCTTAAATGTAGGTTTAATAAAGAAAAGGTGTTCAAGATAGAGTATTACTCTTTAGCTGTGAAAGAAAAAAGATAGTAGCGATTACTCTTTTAGATTTTGATTGAAAGAAAAAAGAACTTATTTTTGGAAGTTACATTTGCTATGTTGTGTTCTTCTACTCATCGAATTTTGAAATCAATATGGAAATTTTAACAGAGAAAAGGAATGTAATCATTGTTGATGATTTGCACAAAAGGAATGTAATCATTGTTGATGATTTGCACACGACTGTGTTTATATTTTATATTTTAGATTTTTCTGCACTGTTATAACATACATCAAGAAAGAAGGGTAAGTCTTGTATTTTTATTTCACTTTAGAACTTACAACTGAACTAATACTGGTAGAGCAGAAAAGTGTATGTATCATCTTTTTACCTTCATTCAAATTTACTCTAAAGTAGAGTGATCGTGCTTTTATAAATGTCAACAGCTGTTCAATAATTATTATATTGTTATGGACAGTCTGTATTTTTCTTGTATATCTTCAAAGGTTTTATAAATTAAGAGTGAGATAATTCAGTATTAGGGAAGCTAAATATGACTTCCACACATACTTCTGAGGCGTTGTTTATCATCATATTTGGTTAAGACAAAGAGAGCCCTTATTGGCAAGTAAAATCAAATAGTTCACAACAGTATAGATGATTAGATCATCCTAAAGGATAGCAGCATAACAGGAAGAACAGATCACATTTGTCCATATGTCATCATAAAAGATTATTAATCAATTTTTTTATTTTTTTTCTATTGTACCTTTTTTAATCATTCTCATAACATCTCATGACATGATAGATAAATCTAATTGAAATGTTTTAGATATCCTGGTTCTATTGATTCTCACTTATCATTTGTAGTTGTACATTTTTGTCTTAACTTATATTGATTTAGACTGCTTTAATTCATTTATTGTTTGATTAAAGTACAAGTTGTTAATGAAAGGTGTGTTCAATGATTTACATTTAATTCTTATTTGATTCATTTATCATTTAATCAATGTATAAGTTAATGGAAGGTATGTTTAAGTACACTACAATTTATATTTTTTAGAGTGATAAGATTTATAAATGTACATAATGTTTACAAGTAATCGAGACATGGAAATAACAATATTCATTGGTGAAGATGTGAAAAGAAATTAAAATTAGATAAATGTTGAAAAATTCATCACACTTAAGGCTTGAAGCTTTTTCAAAATTCTATTGCTCTACACGATCTTAAATAAAATAGTAATATAGAGCATCACTCTCGAGGTATGAAGAAAAGAAAGAATGGTAATGTTAACTCTTTTAGATTTTTATTGAAACAAAAAGGACTTGATTTGCGAAGTTACATTTAATATGTAATGTTGTCTCCTACTTACTAAACATTGACAATTTCAACATAGAAAGGAACTATAATCATCATGGCTGTTGTTTTCCATCAGATTGTGTTTATATTTTAGTTTTTTCTCAATACAATGTACAAAAAGAAAGAAGGGTAAGTATTGTAGAAAATATTTGTTGATGGTTTAAATTTATTTTATTTTTCCAATTTATAGTTGAACTAATATTCATAGAGAAGAAAATGATATTTCATTTTTCAAATGTATAGTAAAGTATAGCCACCATGTTTATTTAAATTTCAACAACTACTAAATTATTATGGACATTCTAGATCTATATTGCATTTATTCATTTTTTATAAATAAAGGATGAGATTTAAGTCAGATTAAGGTAGTATAGTATTTTCTTTCACACAAATTTCTCAAGTGTTGTTTAACATGATATTTTCTTAAAACAAGACAATACTTGTTGGAAAGTAAAACCTTATAAGTCCACAAAGGAATGGATTATTATCTCATCCTAAAGGATAGCAATGTGATAGGTAGACTAGACCACATTTGAAGATAAGTCATCATAACAATTCAAAATCCCATTAATCAATAATCATCCATTTACATCATTTTCTTAGAATCATATAGTAATAGCTAAACTTTGAAGTAATATATAAATATCATCAAAATGTCTTAGATATCTATATTCTATTAAGTATCACTTATCATTTTTAGTTGCAAATTTTAGTCTTAGCTTATATTGATTTAGAGTTAATATGTATTAAATTTATTTATCATTTAATTAAAATATAAATTAATGGAGGTTATTTTTTATTTTCTATATATGTATAGTTAAGGAATTTAAGGATAATTCTTTAAATAGATTACATATTATATTTTTAAAAGAGTTAAAAAATATAAATGTACATAATGTTATATAAGTAATTATGACATAGAAATAGTGGGTGTTTGGGTGGGTAGCCCTCCACATTGGTGGAGGGTTTTCGTTGGCATGTCAGATGGCCTCTGAGTGGGGCTATGGTACTGAGGTGGCTGGTGATGCAAGTGAAGGACGATGATGAGGTGGTTGGTGGCATAAGTGAAGGGCCATTTTGTATATGGCGAGTCCTTGAAATAATGAACGTTGGAAAAAAGAATGCATGTCAAGGTAAGCCTCGCATAAGGGGTCAAACTTGTAGGACGAAGCGATCATGCAAGGATAGCTTGCCTTGCATTGAAATAATTCCTGGTTCATGTGGAGTGGATATGGTTTAGTTGTCATGGGCTTTATTTATGGGTGAAGGCATCGACGGTTTGGTATAGTGTGGTTTGTAGTGTTTATGAGTAGATAAAGGTGGTGTACAAGTTGGCAAGCTCCACTTGGCTTTTGGAGTCTTCTGAGGATGGCTTTGGCTGGGTACTCAAAGTTTGTAATTGTCGTCTCTGTGGAAGGGTTGGAGTCATTTGGAGTGGATACTCCCATTTCATTATAGGAAACAAAGAGGCACGATGCATTCCAAAAGATAACTGACCAGAGGCTAAAGCATGTCCTGCAAACCATAGATCCCCTCGTCATGGCAGCAGTAAAAATGATTTTAGGGAAAGGCCATCTTGACCGGAAGGAGTGCGTGAGGGATAATGCATACATTTCCTAACATTTCTTAGCTTCTTTGCTTGATGTTGAAGTACCCAAGGTGGAGGCCAAGGTGTTGCTAGGGCGGTTGTTTTGTCAAGATTTGGTTGGTGGTGTTGAAGAGACTTTGAAGGTTGTGATAATTGGCTCAGGGATTCCATGCCCTACTGATTTAGAGCTTCTTAGGAATATGGACAAGGTGGTTAAATTATTCCATTTTCTCCTAGACCTGAAAGGGACGACACTCATGCGACACAGAATGATCATGGCTATGGCGGTTGAGTACCTGAAAAAGTTACTAGGGTTAATGGCAGCGGATGGCTTTGAATGGGTGCATGATTTTGAATCCTTTGCCAAACTCAACGGGTTCCTATGAATTGTTGGTATCTTGGGTTGGTTGAATTTTTTTTTTGGCTAGCAGGGAGGATAGTTTCTAGATTTTTTTATTTTGTCTAAGACTAAGCCATTTTTGTATAAATTAAGCTATGAAATTTCTCTGGAAGTCGTGGGTAGCTTAGGAATTTTTTGGGCTTCGTTTTGGTGGATGAATTTCCTGCTAAGCAAATGATTGCATGGTTTATATTTAATATAGTTTATCAAAAATATTACATATAAAAAAAAAAATTATGACATAGAAATAACAATGTTGAGAAAGATTAGAGTTTATTTAGTTTTGAGATTTGGTCAACTTTGACCATTTGATTGGTGGAGATGTGAAAGAAAATTGGAATGAGATCAATGTCTAAAAGTTATAACATAATGAGTTCAAAGTTATAGACCATAATTAGTATTTTCACCTATGAATTTTATACTCATGACTTGTAGACCATGTTTTTCCATGCTTGTACCTAGATATAAGAAAAGGGGGAACAAAGGTGCACATAATAAACAAATGGAAAGAGAGGAAAATTAGGGAGTCTTACTTTTATCCTAGAATTATAAAGGGAAATAAATGTGCATTCTTTCCTATTATTCTAAGATAAACAAAATGAAATATTACTATTTAAAACTAATTTATAAACAATGCCATTTCTTTTGCTCTAGAATTTGATTATATTGTGTGTGATTATTTGAATTATCTTGTGACTAGTGTTTTGTTCTATACTCCTATAGAATAGGATGTATGCTTCTCAAATATAGCTTCTTGTTACTATAGTAATCGACTATTCCATTTACAACATATTTCCTTTCACATACAACTAAATGTTTCTCCTATAGGAAGAGTTTGCAAGCCTCTTTAGAGGTTTTGTGGGATGCTTTCAACAACACAACCTTTCTTCTCTAGATGATGGTTCTATTTTGGTTAGGTTTTTGGGACCTATAGTAGGGATGGGTTTCATTAGAAAGGTATTAGATTGCAATTGAACCTCTATATAGAAAGATAGTGATTTTGGATTTGTGTTTAAAAAAATATAAATTAGTGATTGTGGGTGTGTCCCTGTAATAAGGAATATTGTATCCAAAATGGCTATGATAAAAATAAAGAAGAAATAACAAATATTTAGGGTAACAATATACAACCAAGGATAAGGATGGATGAGGCTATAGTAGTTGTAGTTTTCAAAAGGATAAATGAGGTAGTGGAAGCCCTATGGGGAGTACAATCAAGGATGGATGCAATAGACGGTGGTATGAGAAGAGGAAGGACATATGAAGATATTGATAGTGAAAATGAAGAAGAAAGAGCATATTTGGTAGGAAAAAAAGGTGAAATTGTAGATGCATATTTTCATGTAGGAAAAAGAAGGCTAATAAGTGCTACTCCAACATTGGGAAAGGAATGGGGATGGAGTTATTAAGATTCTCAAAGATTTTAGAACTAGATGAGATAATATTTTGGCTCACAAAAATAGAGTAATATTTTAATTATGATGAACTGGAGGAGCATAAAAATTTTCCAAACAAATTTTAAAGCTCATGCAACACTTTGGTGGAAGAAGGTGCAAGTTGTGAGAAAAATAAATGGTAGGGGATAAGATCACTTGATGAATCAAATGGCCAGAAAGATGAGGGATATTTTTTTACGTAGTTATTATAAAAATAACTGATTATACACAGGATCGTGATGGGCCAAAAAGTGGTAATATTATGGGTATTTGTAGGGTATGTGGTTGATGAATTTTTTTTACCCAAAATTGATGAAATGAAAAGGATTTTTAGAGGAGATTCTTAGCTTTCGACCAATATAAATTATGCTTTAATTTGAATTTAATAAATAATTATTATTCATTTTCTATTAGAATTACGGCTAAAGTCCTGATCAATAGGCTCATTGAAAAACATCTATAACTTTCAAACGGTATCACATTTTTTGAATCCGAAACATGCATCACATTATATACTTCACATACTATAGAATTAAAAAAAGAAAAATTAAATTTCATGAAGTTTGACCAACTTAAGGTGGTGGACATACAAGTTTTATATTTTTTAAAAGTTGTAATAAAAATTCATAATTAATTATTTACTAGGAAAAAAATTACAAAAATATGCATCACATCTGGACATGAGTCCTCTACTTATATATAAAATCTTATAAAAAATATTATCATTTTATTATGGTTAGGGTGGTCAAACAGACACCTACTTCTTATTTTTCCTAAAATTTAAGTACTCTTTGCATTGAAATTTCAAATTTTCACCAAATAGATTTTATTTATTTTTAAATAAACCTAGTAGTTTAGAAACTACATTCAATTTTCTACAGATTCTATTCTTACATATTTTTGAAATAATGTAGATAACTTATTCATTTTTTTATGTCAAGTTGTCTAACACTGATTTTTTTGAATTTTTTGCCACTTAAGGGCCTATTTTTTCCATGATGATCCTGCACATACCCAACTTTCTCAAGAAACTATGAAATTTGTGTTGCAAGTATGAGCTAATCTAGTGGTGTTGTCATTAATGTTGTCATTGATGTCAACACAGTTCAGTATGTTATAGATTGTGCATGTATAGCTGAGATGTTGTTGAGATGTTGTGAGTACATGGAGCTATCTTTATGGTATTTCAAACGTGTTGGTTTGTTTCCAAGCGCTTTTGAGAAAATTAATAAAGAAGAAAAGTTAGAGTGGTGAAAGTGTTTAGAATGTACTCTGGTATGTGTTCAACATTTCTCCTGTGTTGATTCTATGCTTGTGTGGATCTAAAGGATTGATAATGGTAATCTAGTGGTGATATCTCCTAAGTTTTAGCTTCTGGTTTGTTGGTACGTGAAAGTTATGTTCACCGGTATGTGAACTGTTCTAGAAGAGTTGGTTTACTATGGATTGGGAGAAATGTTTCTGCTCTATAGTCCTCTGTTATTTTATTTTAGATCTTGCAGATCTTAGATATGTCTTGTGAAGGTCTTTTTTGTGCTCTGGAAAAGAGGTTTGAAGATTGGTGATCTGGAAGTCATGTTTCATTATTTCAGTGTGAGTCTATATGTTTTAGATGGTTTGGTAAAAGGTGTTTAGTGATTGAAGTTTCTTTTTTTGTTGTGGATGTATATGGAATTTTCTAAAATTTATTCTTGTGCATAAGGAAGCATGTTGTGGCATCTGTGTGTCATCTTCTTGTTGGGAAGTGTGTACATCAATTTTATTTTGTGTTTTCATTAGCTTTGGCTAATCTGGTGTTTACACTTCATTTGAAGAATAAAATTAAATTGAAGAAGTGTGTGGTTGATCCAAGACACTATTTTTGGTCTTTGTTAAATATTTTATTGGTCCACTCTCATTCCTTTACACCATGGGAATATTGAGTCACCGACCTATTTTGAATTTATGAAATAAGGTATTTGTGGCTGACCTTGGAGAAAATTTCTAAGGTTGAGAATGGTATAAAAGCAAGTTGAATTGTGAAGAGTTGTATGACAGTGTGATGCAAAGTGACAAAAATGTGCGACAAATAATAAGAGCAAAAGTGTGTGTGAGTGAGTTGTGATAACAGTTCTTCATTGTGTTGAAGGCAGTGAGTTGAAGGTTTATGTAATCCTGCAGATGTGCATTAATTGTTGTGGTGGATCTTTTGTTCTCTTTTTTATCTGTAGGCAGTGAGCCTTTGTTCTTGGACAGTGAGTCCTCTTTTGGGCAGTGATCCATTGGCAGTGAGCCTTTGTATTCAGTTTTATAATCTTTTATATTCTTAGTTAACCCTCACCATGGTTTTTTCCCTCATTGGGTTTTCCACATAAAAATATGGTGTTCATTGTGTTGATTTACTTTCTGTTATTTGTATTTCATTCTCTTATTTAATAATAGAATAGTGTGGTTGTGGAATTAATAAGTGTTGATTTTTAAGTTTGAATTTAGTGACAGCTGATTCACCCCCCCCTCTTAGTTGTCCTGTGCTTGTTTAACAATTTGTAGCAAAGAGAGTTAAGTGCGAAGGTTTATACGAAGGATTTTTATAAAATTTTAGTAAGATTAGGGAATAATGAGTTGGACCAAGAAAATGTATACTTTTAATTTTAATGATTGGTCATGCAAATTCAAGATGAGTTGAGCATGCTGAGGATGTAAATTGTGTAATGAGCATGTTAGTATGTCCTAAAGGTAGAGGAGAAATTGACAAGAAAATAAAGAGCAACCAAAGCTAGACGTGGATTTAGTAAAGGTAGATGACAACAATAAAAAAGTATAGTCATGATAAGGATGCTAACCATTCAAATAATCAAAAGAGAAAAATTAAACAACAGGAAGAGGTTTTTAAGGCACTTATTTCATATGTGGATAGTCAATTCATAGGTTTTATGAATTCCCACCATATAGGTTGAAGGGGATAAATAGTCTATAGGGTCTATTAGTCAACCAGATGAATCTAAGAAACAAGAAACATTAATGTTTAAAAGGATATTTATGAATCCAACCAAAACAAAAAAATGAACCTATCCAAAGAAAAAGCTTGTATAGAATAGTTGTAAAGAAGGTAGAAAATATTGCAAAGTCATCATAAATATCAAGATTATTGATAATTTAGTTTCAAATGAAAAGGTAAATAAGTTGGGGTTAAAAGGTATATCTCAACCTACTCCTTACAAGATATCATGGATAAAAATGGCCACCAAATCTTTGTTGATCAACAATTCCTAGCATTTTTTTGAACAAGGACTTATCAAGATGAGGTGTTGTGTGATATCATGCTAATGGACATATAGCAAGTTATGTGCAGGATCATCATGGAAAAAATAGGCCCTTAAGTGGCGAAAAATTTAGGAAAATCAGAGTTAGGAAACTTAACATAAAAATTTGAATAAGTTATCTATATTATTTCAAAAATATGTAAGAATAGAATCTATAGCAAATTGAATGTAGTTTCTAAACTACTAGGTTTTTTTTCTTAAAAAAATCTATTTGGTGAAAATTTAAAATTTCAATGTTGTAGTACTTAAATTTCAAGGAAAAAATAAGTAGGTGTTTGTCTAACCACACTAACCACAATAAAATGATCATATTTTTTTATAAGATTTTAGATATAAGTATAGAACTCATGTCCCGATTTGACACATTTTTTTTGTATTTTGTTTCAAAGTAAATAATTAATTATGAATTTTTTATTACAACTTTAAAAAAATACAAAAACTCGTATATCTGACCATCTTAACTTGGTCAAAACTTCATGAAATTCATTTTTTTTCTTAATTCTATAGTATGTGAAGCATAGAATGTGACACATGTTTCAGATTCAAAAAATGTAATACCATTTGAAAGCTGTAGATTTTTTTCAATTAACCTATCAATTAGGACTTTAGTCATAATTCAAATAGAAAATGAATAATAATTATTTATTAAATTCAAAGAAAAGCATAATTTATATTGGTGGAAATATGAGAATTTCCTTTAAAAACCCTTTACATTTCATCAATTTTGGGTAAAAAAAAGTCGTCAACTACATACCCTACAGATACCCATCATATCGCCACTTTTTGGCCCATCATGATCCTACACATACCCATCACTTAAATTTAAGAATATCATGGTAAGTTGACAAGAGGGAAATCCATGACAAGAGAAAAAACTTACACTTTAAATATAAAGGGACAAAATACTCTTACATCATTGATAACTATAGAAGAAGAGGTCTTCAAAATAAAATAAAAAACTATAGAAGAAGAGGTGGAAATTAGTTCATGGATGTTTCTAGTGATAGGAAAATAGTTTTTGAAGGAATTTCAACATGAAAATTTATGCTTTAAAATAGTTACCAAGGTGTTATAGGTAAGGATAACTGTTGAAAATGGTGACATGCCTTGATAAGTAAAGGGGATACTAGAAGAATCTGAAAAAGTTGTATCCAAAGAATTTTCCAAAGGATTTCCATCCTTGAGGAGCAGTAGCCATCATATTGATTAGATTCTAGGAGAAATTTTATCCATCAAGGCTACTTACAAATTGACACCTACAAAAAAATGAAGAGGAGAAAATAAAAGTGCATAAGCTACTAGAAAGAGGTTGATTAGAGAAATACTTGGGTAAGTGCACAAACATGAGGGGCCAAAAAGGAGTTTTAAGTGGCCACTTTTTTTTTTGAAATTGGTAAATACTGACCTTGGATGAGAAATTGAGGATAGTTACAGTCAAAAATTTAGATGTAAAAAATACAAAGGTCTTAGTGCTTCGAGTCTATTTTCTAAACTACTATTTTAAATAAAAATCTAGTAGATATTAGGGGTTCAAAAAAGGGAGCCACATAAATTGGTGTTTTTTTGGTCAAAAATATATAACGTAGGGTTTGTTGTGGCTCCCTCAAAAGCTTAACTTTTTATGGTATTTTTAAAATCACTTTAGTGAGAAATTAGCCAATATCATATAGTTTGTGCTAGATTTTTCTAGTAATTTTTTAATCAATATATTATTTTCTTACTAATTTTCAAAGTGAACACATCTTGAAAAATAGAATTTTGGTCATTCTACCCCAATAATTTTTGAAAACTAATAAAAAATCAATATTTTTTTCAAATGTGTAGAATAAAGTTTAGTTTTTAAAAATGTAATTTATTTGAAACTTCAATGAATGGTTAAAAAATAAAGTAAAAGATACCAAACATTTGCTTTTGATAAAAAATGAAAACACAAACAAAATAAATTAAAGATGAAAGCCTTAAATTTGTCAAAATGTGATAAAAATTACATTGTTAAATAGCAAAGAGAGAGCCTAACATTACCTAGGTGTTTGATTTACTTTCCCTTGAAACACATGAAAACTTGACAATTTAATATGAACGATATTATGTGAAATTTCATAAAATATGTAAAAACACATCTTTGGATGTTGGGAAGGCACTCCAAGCCTTTGGGTTGGAAATAAAAAGCAAATACAAGCCAAAGGCTTGGGGATTCCCAAAGAAATACATAACACGAGTGCATTATAATGCACTCATGTTATGTTTTGCCTTACATTTTGCTTCATTTTTCTTGTTTTTGCTTTATTTTTTTGTTACTTCACTTTTGATCATTTCCCCTAAACCCTTATCTTTGCTCTAAAAATTTTCTAAGTCTATTTTTCGTTAGTATTTTTCTAAATTTTATGAACTATGGTAGTCACCAATAGGGTCATTATAACTCCCTTCCATACCAATGCTCTTTTTAAGTCTATTTTATTCCATGGTTCATTTCCCTTTGTTCTTTTCGACCATCAACAAAGTTGATCTAACTTTCCCCAATGTTATCCTCTACAAAAATCTCAAATATGATTTATTGATGATTTTGTCGATCTATACAAAAGTTTTTATAACTTTTTCAAGGTCTACCTATTAACACTTAAAGATAAGTCTTGAAAGAGGGCTTGTTTGATGTCAGGACTGACCAGAGGTTTGGAAACTTTTATCAGTCTTCAACAGGGTTTTGTAAACCTCTATATATGCCAATTTGATTTATGCCCTTATAAATGATTGTAAGAGGTAAGAGAGAGAAACATTGTAACCATGGTGGATTCTGATGGTTTTTCTAGAACTTTCCTTATGATCAATAGAAATGCAAAGGGAAATATTTGTTGAGCAAGCATAACCATTAAAATGCAATGTGTAGAAAATTAATACAAATAGATATCATTATCAAATATAGAAAAGAGTTGAGAAGGGAAATTCTCATATGTGAATTAGAGTACACTACCAAAGTATAAAATAACTTATATTATATTCATATCTATATTTGGTATTACAAAATCATATTAACATTCAAAATGGGAAATTTCATTACGTTTGTGCTAAACAAAAAAGGATGAACATAAGGATGTGTATCCATTCAACTAATTCTTGCAAGTGCTTGATTTGGATTGGTGAAAATGGGTTTGCATGAGATTGCACAATTGGGAAAATAATCCCATATCATTTCATCTCAGTTCCACATGAAGAAGAGCCATGGCCTCATCCATGGGGCCATGTTGAAGTGCAGTAGTAATACATGTGGCATCACCCACAAGGTCAGTTTTAGGATGCCTACTCAGTCCTCTTATGGTTGCCCTTACCCTCATCAGAAACTCTAGATGAACCAGATGCTCCGCCACCCTTATTCCATAGCTACACTCCCTTGAAGTGTGAGCCACATTATACATGAAGCATTCAAGGAGCTCAACATTACGGACATGGATACAATTCAAAAGCCTCTCCCTAATAATTTTCCAAAGAACACCTTCTTCCACATCACTCTAGATTAAGAAAGCATCCCTTTGTTGATCTATGATCAACCTTCGAAATAGACTACACTCTACATCTTCAATCGTGACAAAGTCATTCCTGGAGGAGGCATCACTCTTAGTACTTACCACCTTCAAGAATCTGATTCGAATTGTGAGAATGAAGGATATTTCATTAAGTTTATAGAAATTAAGTGGCATATCTAAGCTGTAGATTTCCTTAGGACTAGATGAGTACAAGGACAATGATATGGCTTAAGGATTAAATGTCAATGTGATAAGATTTATTAAAAATCCTTTTCTTGGCTATTTGAATTTTCAAGTGGACATTTCACATGAATAAAATTATAGAGATATACATATTTTATTTAATGCAGGCTCTAGCAATTATACCATTTCTATGTGTATTAGGACACAAGGCAGATTTCCTAGCAAGAAATGTTTCAAATCATACCAAAAGAGGCAATATAATGATGATTAGTTTTAATCATTAATACCCTTCATTTTTTGACCTCTCTAAGTGAGAAACTAATTGGCAAGAAACTGTCATTCGATCCAATGGTCGTTAATTTAACTACCAAGATCTAAGAGTGGGTTTTTCTTATAAAACCTAGCTGGAATGACTCATTTGAGGGTCTAGATTTCTTTCATGTACACTGTGATGTAATAGAGAGAAGAAGGAACAATTTTTGGAACTATATCTATAATTTCAGATTATTCTTTTAATCTTTGAACTAAGAATTTTATGAATATATTGTTTTATTGAATAAGTTTGTTGGCTGAAAACAATAACTTAGATCCATTCTCTATGCGGGATGATTTCTTGACATTATGTTCATTTATTTGTGATTAAGATCAATTCCTTGGTACTTTTTTTATTTTCTATTTTCATCACAAGTATTTGAACATTCTTATAATTTTAATGGTTTCTTTCATTCTGTCACACTAATTCCATATTTTATGGATTAGTGTTTATTTTCCTTTCTTCACTTTCTATTCAAAAGCGTACTTTATATAAGATAGTAATATTTTTGGGGGAGTTGTACCTCGATAATATTCAAAGGAAAACCACAAATTAAATTGTGATATTTCTAGAGTTGTTGGTAATATTGACCTTTATAGTTTGGGCTATGGAGTTAATTTTATGATATTTTGATAAGGACCAATTCATTTACTAATAGATTTTTGGTGACTCTGTTGGGCATTGAGTAGAATATTTGAAGGGTTGTCTTTTTAAATTCATTGAAATGGTGATTCAACATGAAAATGTCTTCCTTGTGCTATAGTCGGATCTAGATTGGATGCAATTTGAACAAGAAGATATCATTTCTCAGTTGAATACCCTCACCTAGAGATATAGAAGGAGCACTGCAAATTACATCCAAGAAAAATTTGTATTAGAAGAAGAAGAAGAATGAGCTTAGTAACCACTGAGAAGGGTAGTGGAACAATCTCAAATATTGTAATTTGTGTATTACCATAATCCACCTCTTCGTCCAAATCCTCCTCTAGTTCAACCTTCACCCATAAATTGACCTAAAGGTATGATTTTTCTTCTTAATCCTTGAAAGGAGTTGGAAAACCTAGAAATTTATGGCTTCTATTGTTTCAAATCCTTGGGGAAACCACCTTGGACCTTTGGCTCTACCTCAATATAATGTCTTACCACATGGCTCAAGAAAGAACTTCCCAAAATTTTCAAGCAAAAAACTTATAGGATCTTGAGGAACATATCTTGGCCCTAACTACCATGAGAAAAATCTTAGGAATCTAAGAAGAGAATATTTTTGTGAGATTTGATTATTGATATCCTTATCAAGAGAGTAACTGAATTGTTTAGGAGTCTTGAAATAGGGTGTGTAAATGGTTGGATTACTTTAGAAAATAAGTTTCTTTGTTATTTCAAAGATGTGGTTAATTTTTCTACTTTGCTAAGACAATTTTTCAAGATTGTAAAAGAGGAAAAAGAATCTATTCTGATTTCATTGACCATTTCAACTGAGACCTCCAATGAATTCCTTTTCCTAAACAACCAATTAATTAGATTCAATTTCATATATTTATATCTACTCTGCATCCTAAGGTTCGACTCATTTTAAAAAGAGACAGTTTGTGGGATCGAACTAGCACAATCAGAGGCAATCAATATTTAAGATTACTTGATTACATCTAGGGGATGGAAGGGATATTGTGTTAAGAAACCTATTATAGTTCTTGAATAACCAAATTGTAGGTTTTCGAGTCCTCAGTATACATAAAATCATTCTTACCCTATTATTGAGAATATAAACTTCATAGTTTTTAGTCTTGAGTATTTCAAGAAATATAAAAAAATTGAGTGAGGAAAGTGAGTCATATTTGGAATGCTCAAGTATACAATTTGGATTCTAATGGAATGCAATAAGCTGTGAGTTCATCAAATAAAGAATAAAATTCATCTCCTCAAGTAAGACATACTTTTGCAACACATTCTACTTTTCCTAGTACTTCTATTTTTGATATTAATGTTCAAGACTCTGATGAAAGATATTGGTTATGGGGCTCCTTATGTTCTCCTGAATACAAAGCCTTTACTTTCAAGGATATTAATATGGAATATTTAGACATAATGGATAGAGAAGATGATAATTCATCCATTGAAATTGAGGTTACCATAGGATTCATAGGTATTAAGAAACCCACCACTATACAATTTGATTCAAAGGTGTAAAATACTACTCTTGTTTAGAAATGTTGTTTTGAGGATGATCTCCATAAAAGAGAGAAGGATAAAATGAAGTGGTGTAGATTTTCAAATCCTCTATTTTCTCTTGATGAATCTTATGAAGTAATAAGTAATCCCCTGTTTGAATGCTTGGATGTTTCCCTAATGATATGATAAGAAAACTTATCTATTGTAAGGATGGGGATAGGGAAAAGAATTGTAAATCAATGAAAAAGAAGAGCACGCATGAATTAAACAATCAAGATGCTTGTGGTGTGGAAATCCACAAGATGGAAAGCTATGACATTATGGTTCCATAGGATAAATTTAATAAAAAATGATGTGATCTATAGGAAGGTAAGGAAATAATTGAAGGAACTATTATAGAATATGAGCATAATTAAGGAAGGCAAGTTGTTAATTATTAGAATCATTCCTATGAAAATAATTTTACCTAAAAGGATAAACCTTTGAAAGAGGTAGTGTGGGATATGAGGACAATTGTACAAGGTTGCATTCCTCAAAAAGAAGAGATCTATGATGAAAAGTGTTTTATTGGAAGCATAGTAGTTAGCGATATGTTCTTTGATTAACTTAGAATTTTTTCGGTATATTTGGTTTTTGCTATCCTCCATAAGCTACATGGGAATTTTGGCTTTTTCAAGTGTGGATATTTCTTCTCCTAGCCATTCAATGGTTTTTAATGACCATTTCACTCTTTGTGTGGGTAAGGTTTATCCTACTGTGTACATAGTCTAAGTTTTGGTGTGTCTCTATTTTCGTTTTCATCAATTTTCCCCTTTGTTGGTTTGTTTTGTTTTTGTTACTTTTCTTTCACATGATTTTGTTTCCCAATGAATAATGCATTGATCTTTGAGACATATTATTATTGGGTTCTTAGCTTCATCCTTAAGGTCTTCATCCCCAGATAGAGCCATTGTTACTTCACTTTTGGTCATTTCCCCAAAACCCTTATCTTTTCTCTAAAAGATTTCTAAGTTTTTTCAGGATTTTCCTATGTTTTATAAACTATGGTGGTCACTGATAGGGTTATTATAAATCCCTTCCATATCAATGCTTTTTTAAGTATTTTTTTTTTTTTTTCATTTCTCTTTATTCCTATTGATCATCAGAAAAGCTGATATAACCTTCCCCAATGTCGATATCTTGTATGAAAAGCTTAAATATGATTTATTGAAGATGTTATTGGTCCATACCAAAAATTTTATAACATTTTCAAGGTCCACTTATTAATAAAAAGCTATGTATTGAAAGAGGGTTTGTTTAATGTCGAGACTCACCCAAGGTATGGAAACCTTTGTCAATCTTCAACAAGGTTTCACAAACCTCTCTAAATTTTGATTTTACTCATTCCCATATAAAAGATTATAAGTGGTAAAAGAAAGAGACATTGTACCATGGTGGATTTCAATGTTTTTTCTAGAACTTTCCTTATGATCAATAGCAATGCAAAGGGAAATATTTGTTGAGAAAGCTTGACCATTAAAATGCATGTGTAAAAAATTAATACAAACTATCATCATTATCAAATATAGAAAAGAGTTAAGAAGGTAAATTATTACATGTGAATCAAAGCACACTACTGAAGTATAAAATACATTGTATTATATTCATATATATATATGATATTAAAAAACTATTTTCACATTTAAAATGGGATATTTCATTACATTTGTGCTAGACACAGAGTAAGAATATGAGGATGTGTATCCCTTCAACTATTTCTTGTAGGCGATCAATTTGGGCTAGTGAGAACAAGTTCTCATGAGACTACACAAATTGGGAAAATAATCCCATATCACTTCTTCTTAGTCCCGTGAGAAGAAGAGCCATGACTTCATCTATGGGGTTGAATGCTAAAGTGCAACAGTGAAACATATGATGTCACCCACAATGCTGATTTTGGTATGCATGCTTAGTCCTCTTATGGCCACCCTCACTCTCATCAAAAAATCTAGCTAAATGATAAGTACTGCCACCATTATTATACAACCACGCTCCCCTGAAGTGCAAACCACATTGTACATGAATCATTCAAGGAAATTAGTGTTATGGACATAGATGCAATTTAGAAATGTCTCCCCAATAATTTTTAGAAAAATTCCTTCCTCAACATCGCTCTGGATTAAGAAAAAATCCCTTAGTTGATCTTTCATAAACCTTTGAAATGGACTACACTCTACATCTACAATATTTACAAAGTCATTCCTAGAGGAGGCATCACTCTCAATACTTGCCATCTTCAAGAATATGATTTGAATTGTGAGAATGAAGGGTATTTCATTAAATTTATAGAAATTAAGTGGCATATCTAAGTTGGAGATTTCCTCGAGACTAGGTGAGCACAAGTACAATGATATGGCTTAAGGATTAAATGTCGATGTAATAAGATTTATCAAAAAATCTTTTCTTGTCTATTGGAATTTTCAAATTATTTTTTCATGTGGACATTTTGCACGAACAAAATTACAAAGATATACATATTTCATTTAATGCAGGCTATTGCTAGTATTTACATGGTGTGATGGTTTATAGGTGGCATTGTTGTTCTTTCCACCAAAGTTCAAACCCCATTGGGCTAGTATTGTTGAATGGTTGTATTTCAGTTCATAGCTTCGATCAAAAGCATTCACCCATTGAATAAAAAAAATTTAATGCAGGCATTTGTATGTGTGTTAGGACATGGGGTAGATTTTCCAGCAAGAAACAGTTCAAATCATATCAAAAGGGGCAATGTAATGATGATTATTTTAAATCATTAATACCCTTCTTTTTTCAGTCTCTCTAAGTGGGAAACTAGTTGGTGAGAAACTGTCACTCGATCCAATGGATGTTACTTTAACCATCAAGATCCAAGAGTAGGGTTTTCTTATAAAACCTAGTTGGAATGAATCATTTAGGGGTCCAGATTTATTTCATGTGTATTGTGATGTAATAGAGAGAAGAAGGAATAACTTTTGGAATTATATATATGATTTCATATTATTCTTAATCTTTGAACTAAGAATTATGGATATACTATTTTATTGAATAAGCCTATCAAGTGAAAACAATAACTTAGAATCATTCTCTGTGTGGTGTAATTTCTTGACATTATGTTCATTTATTTGTGATTGAGCTCAATACCTTCATACTATTTTCATTTGTTATTTTTTTTCTTGTGATGTTAATGGTTTCTTTTATTCTATCACAATGATTCTATATTTATGAATTATTGTTTGTTTTCCTTTCTCTGGACTTTATGGTCAAAAGCGCACTTTATATAAAATAGTAATATTTTGAAGGTATTTGTATCCTGATAATAATTTAGAGGAGAATAACAAATGAAATTATGATCTAATGCAAATTTGGATGGAGGTTATCAACACAATTGCAATCAAACAAACTTTTCAACTTTGAAACCCTAACTTGGTGGTTTTCTCATAATTCCTTCAATTTCCTTAGTAATACTCCAAACAAAGGTTTTTCATCATAACTTTCAAAGACTTCAAACCCAAAAAATTAACACCATTCAAGATACCCTTTATTCCCTTTAGAAACATATCAAATTTGTAGATATGGTTGTTTTGAAATAGAGCCCTCAAATTTTGACTGTTATGCTGCAAATAGGCCTAATTAGCCTCATTTTACAAAGAAACAATGTGATATTCTATCTCCAAACTACCAAAATTCATTCCAAGGCCTCCCTCATGCCACATGGGGTCTGAATATGCAAATTTTATCAAGTAGAGCAATCACCAAATCACCTTTCAACAAAACCCTAAGTCTATCTATTCCCTAAAGCCTAATACATGGCGATATTATTCTAGGGTAGCATCAAACTTTCCCCTAACTCCATCCCTTGCTTCTGCAAACACCAAAAACCTTAAAAAAATCCTATCTACCTCCTTTCCACCAATTCTTGAACCTTTTCACTAGTGGAATGGGCCAGAATTCATTTTTCTTCAATCAAACCCTTACTACCTAAGGTTTCAAACTTTTTTCAACAAAAAATCTCTAACTCCCTTTGAAATTAATGTAACAAAATGAAATCAACTGAAAATTTTTTAGAAGACTCAACAAACCATTAATCCAAATATTTTTTAAACCATTTCTAGGCTATACAGGGTCGTACTAACTTCTGCAATAGCAAGAAATCAATTGAAAATGCAAAAAAATAGAGTATGCTTCTATTGTTTGATCTCCAAAACAACAAAAAAAAAATTCCTCAACCATCCCAAGGAATATTTAAACACTTCTTAGCATATTACAATGGTTCCAAACTATTTTTCAAATATCGAATTGTTCAACTTCCACAAAATCCAAAAATGAAAAAGTTGCTTGAGCAACTTTGGAACTTTTTGCAACAAAATGACATATTTTCACAAACAGACCCCACATGACTCAAAACATGAAAAATGGTTCAATATACCTTATTACAAACAAAACATGACTCAACATCACAAAAAGGAAGACACACTATCTTATATAAACATTTGGATTAAATAATTAGGAATTTGAACTGAGAAAATAGCATTTGCTAATCCCTGATTATAGTTTCGGTCAAGCACATGAACAATTCTTCACACTTCTTCACTCTTCATCACTCTTCTTCACTCTTCTTCACACTTTTCTCTACCTTTTAAATATTTAGAACATTATTCACGCACACCATACATTCGAATGGCATAAACAATTGCTTATATATATATTCGCAACAAGAAATTGCATCGCTACATGTCAGCCTCAATAAAATAATAAAATGAATACAAAATTTCGGTCCAAATCATTAAAGATTATTAATGTGAATCAACCAAGGTTGGTCACAACATAGTGAGGACCCAAAATAAAATTCTCAAACATGAACCACCTTCAAAAATTATACCACGAATATCCACAACACACTACAACACCCTGTCGGCCAAGCACATGAAAAACATGAACACGCAAGAGAAAATCTTGAATCACGAGAACAACGATCAACATAGATGTGAAACATAGATAGAGAATTATCTAGAAACATCCAAAAACATCATGAATCACTAGAGAAGCATCCACAACAATTGAACTTGCTAAAATCATATCACCTTCATTCAAGAACACCAACTAAAGTAGCAGAAAAACTGTCAAAATATAAATCTTCATAACATGATCAAATCTTCATGCGAATCTCTGAAACTTAATGTCGATAAACTAGATATACTCAACAAGAAACCCTTTAGTCCATAACCTCTGATCATCAACATACTGAACTCAGCAATAGACTAAATTTCACTTCACCACTAACAACCTACAACTTATTTTATTACAATTTTCTCAATATCCTCGACATATATAGCCTCTAAGAGATTAATTCCAATAGCGTTGACATCAATGATAACCACATATCAGAAACACAACCACAACATCCAACAGGTTTAAGGTATAGGGTTGAGGGATTCGGTTTTAGGGTTGATGGTTGAGGGTTGAGGGTTTAAGGGTTTAGGGTTTAAGGGTTGAGGGTTGAGGGATTACTATTTAAGGTATAGACTTGAGGGATTATGTTTGATGGTTGAGGTTGAGGGTTTAAGTGTTTAGGTTTTAAGGTTTGAGGCTTGAGGGATTAGGTTTTAAGGGTTGAGACTTGATGGGTTAGGGTTGAGGGTTGAGGGTTGAGGGTTTAAGGGTTGAGGTTTGAGGGATTAGGGTTAAGCATTGAGGGATGAGGGTTTGAGGGTTGAGGATTAAGGGTTGAGGATTAAGGGTTGAGGGTTGAGGTTTGAGGGATTAGAGATTAGGATTGAGAGTTTAACGATTGAGGAATTAGGGTTCAAGGTATAGGGTTGAGGGATTAAGGTTGAGGTTTGAGGTTTCAATCCTGAAGGTTCAGGGTTTAAGGGTTGAGGTTTGAGGGTTGATTATTTAAGGGTTGATGGTTAAAGGATTAAGGGTTAAGGGCTTAAGGGTTGAGGGTTAAGGGATGAGGGTTGATGGGATTTGATATGTATATATGTATACAAATGTGTGTATATATATATATATCGGAAGGGCTGATGAAAATCCTGACCAAACTATACCCCATCTGCCAAGTCTACCCTAATGCTAGGAAAAGAGGCAAAAATGGTGAGTCTAACAAAAATTACCAGAAAAGTTGACACAAGTACAACCCAAGCCAAGGAACAATAATCAATAATACCTAATGTAACCAAACATAGAATGGACAACATTAATTATTTTATTCTCTTCCACCATAGCCAAATAATGAAAGTCATAAATAAAACAACATTAACCTAATGTAGCCAACAATAATGAACAACCCCTTATGTAAAACAACACCATGAGAATGTGAACCCTAAATCAATCAATATTGGTTTCAATGGTACCATAGATGGGGAAATTCAACAAAAAACACAACACTTTTCAGTTTTTTCTAATTTGTTGGAATAGAATAAAATCATGAAATAATTAATGTTGTTCGCCAGATAACAAAAATCAGACAACATATTTGAAACAAACAACAATAACTTATGGAAAATCAACACCGATGATAACTACATAAGGTCAAGCATTTTTCTCCATTGCAAGTCATAAAGAGAGACCTACAAAAAATTAATATATATATATATATATAAACATGTACATATCTATACATATATATCTATATATATACACAAATATATACATATTAAAATATACCCAACATATCTTAAGGAACATAACAATAATTAACAACACCTAATGCAACCAAACATAGAATCAACACCAATAATTATTTTTTTTTGTTTACACCATAACCAAAAAAATGGAAGCCATAAATTTTATTCTAGTGAAGGGTTTTCCCCCGGTTCCAACATATCTACTAAATGCATCCCATAGAAACAAATGCATAGATAATTAACATACACATAAATACATGTATATATCTACACATATATACATATATATATACACATATGTATACATATTACAATATAACCTACACACCCCAAGATAGAGAACAATAATCAATAATACCTAATGTAACCAAACATAGAATCAACAACATTAATTTTTGGGGCAAAAAGAAATAGTATAGCCTACGCTATACAATAAGCATCAACCAAAACTCCATACCCCTAACAATTTTAATCCTACCTATATATATTGATATTCAAATATACATAATATAGCCAAAGGCAAAGAACAATAATCAATAATACCTAATGTAACGAAACCTAGAATCAACAGTATTAATTATTTTATTCTATTCCAACCATAACCAAAATATGAAATCCATAAATCAAACAACATTATTTTGAATAGCCACCCACATTCGGAAAGCCACAACATAGCTCGATCTATACAATAAGTATCAACCCAAACTCCATAGCCTTAACATTTTTAATGTTACATATATATATTGATATTAAAATATACCCAATATATAGCCTAAGACAGAAAAAAATATCAATAATACCTAATGTAACCAAAGATAGAATCAACAACATTAATTATTTTATTCTTTTCCAAGAATAACCAAAAAATGAAACCCATAAATCAAAAATCATTACTCTTTATAGCCACCCACATGCAAAAAACCACAATATATGTGTACCTATACAATAACAATCAACAAAAACACCATATCCTCTACAATTTTATTCTATTGCAAACATAGCCAAAAAATGCAAACATTCAACACAAACTCTGCAAAAATTGTTAGTAAAAAACCCATACAAAAAACACTCCTTTCTCAACATAATCTCCTTGAAAATTGGAAAAAATATAGCCATTTCAACAACACCTTCTCCAAAATGAAACAATATAGCTTAAGCAACACAACTATAATCGACAATGCCCAATGGATTGACTATTTTATTCCATTGCAACCATAACCACAAGCCACAAGGAATAAACCAGCCATCCTAATGTAACCAAACATAGAATCAACAACATTAATTATTTTATTCTCTTCCAACCATAACCAAAAAATGAAATCCATAAACCAAACAATATTGGTCTCAACAGCCACCCACATCTAGAAAGTAACAATATGGCTCAGGCTATATAATAAGAATCAACCAAAACTCCATAACCTTATCAATATTAATATTACCTATATGTATTAATATTAAAATATATGCAATATACCCTAACACATACAACAATAATCAATAATACCTAATGCAATCAAACATACAAGCTATCATTATTAATTATTTTATTCTGTTCCAACCATAACTAGAATACTAAAGCCATAAATCAAACAACATTACTTTCAACAACCACCAACATGTGCAAATCCACAATATAGAACATGGTGTACAATACAAATCCACCAAAACTCCATAACCTTAACAATTTTAATGTTACATATATATAATAATACTAAAATATACCTAGTTTAGCCTAAGGCAGACAAAAAATAGTCAATAATACCTAATGTAAGCAAACATAGAATCAAAAAAATTAATTATTTTATTTTGTTCCAACCATAAGTAGAAAATGAAAGTCATAAATCAAACAACATTACTTTCTACAACCACCTACATGCAGAAAGCCACAATATAGGCCGAGCTATACAATAACAATCCACAACAATTGCATATACTCTACAATTTAATTATGTTGGATAGATAGCCACAAAACAAAAGCATTAAAAACAAACCCTATGAAGCTTCACACTAACAAACCCATACAAGAAATGCTCCTTTCCCAAGACAATCTCCCTACAAATTGAAAAAATATAGACTTTTGAACATAGAATCAACAACATTAATTTTTTTTTATCTGTTCCAACCAAAATAGAAAATGAAAGCCATAAATCAAATAACATCACTTTCTACAACCAGCCACATGGAGAAAGCCACAATATAGGTAGAGCTATACAATAACAATCGACAAAAACTCCATATCTTCTACAATCTAATTATGTTACAAATATAGCCACCAAACACAAACATTAAACACAAAACCCATGAAAGTTGATAGTAACAAACCCATACAAAAAATAGTCCTTTCTCAATAGAATATCCTCCAAAATTGAAAAAATATAGACTTTCCAACAACACCTTCTCCAAAATTGAATAATATAGCTTAAGCAACAGAACTATAATCAACAACACGTTATGGAAAATCCAATGAAACAATATGGGAAACATTTTTTTTCTGCATATGCACCTCTTGCTGGCCATTTCAAACAAACACCTTTCCCCCATTTTTCTCCACACTGCCTTGTTTCTTGAAGCCTCCAAAAATACGTAGATAACAAAACCCATAAACATAAGCCCACAAAAATCACAGTATTAAGTCCATGCAAAATCACTCACAGGAAACGTGAACCATAAATTAGATAAGGTATTTGAAACAATCAATAGTACCTTATCACAAATAAAGCAATATAACCACCAACCAAAAATCAAACAATATCGCTGAGGGGTTATTTCACATACACCTCTTCCCACTCGCTTGAAGCAAACATCTTCTTGCCAACTTACCTACACAAAAATAGGAAAAATACTATCACAGTCGAGACATTTCTTTTGCATTTCCAACCACCCTCCCTTGCAAAAAACACAAAATAATGTCTACCCACCTTCGCAAAAGTTGCACAAAACTTAATCCAACTTGCTCCCTCATAGAAGCTAACCCTCATCGCTCTCGGATATCATAGCAGGTATAGCAACAAAATGACACCAAACAATGCCTCATTGAAAATTTACCAACATTTATTTTGTTCCCCGAGGCATTAAAGGGTAGTTGTTATTATGACAATCCCCAATACATGCAAAGCATACAACAATTAATGTTGACACGAACCAATATTTAATTTCTACAGACTTCTCTATCCACACAACCTAAAAAATGCCACCCAATTTGCAAAGCATCCAACAACTGCCTCCACTACCTTTTTCAAGGTTACCAAAAGCCAAAAGATCTGGGAGGCTGACGAAAATTCCAGCTGAACTTATAACCCACCTGCCACCTTCTCCCCGGTCGCCAAAAACCTAAAAACTTGCGAGGCTGACGAAAATTTTAGGCAAAGTTGACACAAATAGCCTATCAACTAATGAAATATAGTATTATAAGTAAAAGTATTTAAATCACACCATAACAAGACTTAGGCTCAAAGTTAAATATCACCAAGTCAAATGTGATATATTCTTAATTTGGACATAAATTAAGAAAATCCAACTTTTCCCTTTAATAACACTAGCACTATACTATTTTCTTTTAATTTTAAAGCTTAAAAGTATATGCTTGGAAAAGAAAATCCTTTTAGAGGGGTTCACGCACTATGGTGTCATGCTATTGACTTTGCCATTGATTTTTGCTATTATTGCAAATTTCCTTTTATCATTGACTGTGACTGCAAATTCAAACTCCCATCAAGAGAGCATGAAATCCCAACCGCAATCTCTTGTTGAATATCACTGACCTTTTAATTTTATGCACTTACCATGTGACAACTTGATCAATAGAAATTAAAATTTAAAAATAAAATCTTCACTTCATTTCTATTAAAGTTATAAAATCTATTGCATTAATGCCCTTTGGCTATCAAAGAGATTCTAAGTAAGTTTTTTATCTTTCTTTGCTTTATGAAAGTATTCTCTGAAGAAATGGAGTGTTTGTTAAAGACTAGAAAAATGTGTACAATGTTTCTTGGTATGTTACTATTGCCAATGGTCCATTCTCTTGTAGCCAACAACATTACAGATCGGGAAGCTCTAATCCAATTTAGGTATTCCATTACTTTTGATCCTTTTGATGCATTAGCTAATTCGAATTCTAGTATCCCCCTGTGTAATTGGACTGGTGTTACATGTTGTATAAACACAAGAGTTGTTGAGCTCAACCTCACTGGTATGAGTTTAAGAGGTACAATATCTCCTTTCATAGGGAATTTATCTTATCTTATGCAACTCATTCTCTCAAATAATTAGATAGAAGGTCCCATTCCTCATGAGTTAGGTATGCTCACAAATTTACTCATTCTTATCTTAGAAAGAAACAATTTAATAGGTGCTATATTCATTCCTCTTTTGGAAACCTCTTATCCTAGCCTTGATGGACCTATATTTGAGTAATAATGAACTACTAGGCTCAATTCCTGCTGAACTCAGTATGCTTACAAACTTGAAAGTGTTGGGTCTTTACACTAACAAATTGTCAGGCACCATTCCCTCTACTTTGGGTAATCTTTTAGACTTAACGTCCTTGAGTGTGAGTGAAAATAACCTCCAAGGTGCAATACCTAGTGAAATGGGTATGCTCCCTTAGTTAGTTTTGTTGAATATGAATCTCAATCTATTGTTAGGAGCCATTCCTCCTTCTTTGGGAAACATGTCTTCTTTGTTTTCCCTTGAAATTTTTTCAAACAATCTCACTAATGCCATTCCATATTAATTGGGCTAGCTAATCCATATGCAACATCTCTATCTTCCTATAAACCAACTTACCAGAGAGATACTTTCTTTGCTTTCAAACTATTCTTCTCTTTTGTTTTTGGGTTTGAATGAAAACAAGTTATCAAGATGAATTCCATCATTTTTTGGTACAAAACTCATCCTTCTAGAATATTTTCTTCTTTCCATAAACAACTTCACAAAAGAAATACCTCCCTCCCTCTCAAATTTTTCTTCTTTACAATATTTAAGTTTAGAGGATAATAATTTGTTAGGACAAATTTCATCATTCTTTTGGCATAGAATTATCCATCTACAATTACTGTCCCTCTAAAAACAATCTTACGGTTGAAATACCACCATCCATCTCTAATTGTTCCTCTCTTCAAAAGTTGGCTTTAGGTGACAACAAATTATTAGGACAGATTCCATTAGATTTTGGGATCAAACTCCCCTATCTAAACACACTTTCTCCTTTCACAAACATAATTATAGGAGAAATACCTCCTTCCCTCTCAAACTATTCCATTCTTAAGTTGTTAGTTTTATATGATAACCAATTATCAGGAATAATTCCATCAATGTTGTGTGACAAACTTAACAATATAACAATTCTAAACCTATGGTGAAATATGCTTAGTGGAAAATTGAAAATTGTTCAAAAATAGAATTGCTTTATCTACAAGTCTATTAGCTGAGTGGAATAGTGCCCCAAGAGGTAGGTAACTTGTATTTTCTTAAAAAACTTAGCATTTGTTCCAACAAATTTATTAGTGAAAGCAGTAACCCCTTGTCATTTCTCATTGCTCTCACAAATTGTTCAAATCTATAGGAGATACTTTTGTCAGATAATCAGTTTACCAGTGCTTTGCCTCTCTCCATAGGAAACCTTTATCCAAATCTCTCTAGCTTTGAGATATCACTGAACAACATAAGTGGAAGCATACCTTCACAGATTAAAAATCTCTACAATCTGAACTACTTAGCTTTAAATTCTAATATTTTGAATGGGTTCATTCCATCTGCATTTAGAGCCTTTCAAAATTTGGAATGATTATATTTGGGAAGAAACTGACTAGAAGGAAGCATTCCAAGTGAGATAGGTCAACTACAAAGACTTGGACTTTTGTCCCTTGGTCAAAAAAAGCTATTTGGAAGAATTCTTGATTCTCTTGGTAGCCTCCAAGCCCTTAGAAGACTTTCTCTTTGTGAAAACAAATTATCAAGAGAGACCCCTTTCAATTTAAGGGGATGCAAGAATTTAGAGCTGTTAGACTTGTCTTCAAATGAATTGATAGGCAGTATACCTGAAGAAGTTCTTACCAGTCTTAAAAATCTCCAGTTCTATTTAAATCTCTCATGGAATGCATTAGAAGGATCCTTGCCCCCAAAGATTGGTAATATTACAATGGTTCAATCTATAGATATTTTAGGCAATAATTTGCATGGTGTCATTCCAAAGGCTCTAGGAAGTTGCACATGATTGATATCTCTAAATCTGCCAAACAATTCCTTACAAGGACCCATTCCAGAGGTATTTAGTAGTTTGAAAGATCTCATGGACCTAGATCTTTCTTCCAATGCCTTATCTGGTAACATCTCAATGTCCCCGAAGAAAATTAAATCTCTTTGCTACCTAAATTTATCTTTCAACCGACTCACAAGAGAAGTTCCAACAAGAGGAGTTTCTACTAATGTCATTGCTATTGTTTCACTTATTGGAAATGCTAGCCTCTGTGGAGAATGGGTATTCATGTTACCTAAATGTCTAAGTCATAAAAGGCATTCACATGACAAGAAATTGTTAGTGTCAGTTTCTATTGCCAATGCTTTATTGGTATGCTACTTAGTTTTTGGTTTCTTGTGGATGTGGTTTTTACAAAAAGATGATCTTCTAGGAGATCTTCTGATATTCTAAAGTTTTTGCAAAAGATGGAGCACTTGAAAATTTCTTATGAAGGCATTTTTAGTGCAACTGATGGATTTAATGGGAGCAAGTTGGTTGGAGTGGGAAACTTTGGATTGGTCTACAAAGGAGATCTAGAAGATGGTAGAGTAGCTGCAGTGAAGGTTATTAATTTTTAGAATGATGAAGCTCATGAGAGTTTCGATGTTGAATGCAAGGTGTTAAGAAAGCTTCGACACCACAATCTCACTAAGATCTTAACATCATGCTCAATCCCTAGATTCAAAGATTTAATTTTTGAATTTTTGTCAAATGGAAGCTTAGAGAAGCAATTGTATCCTCAACAAGGTGATTGTGAATTGGGAATATTGAATAGATAACTAGAAATTCCATTGACATAGGAAACACCATGGAATATCTGCATTGCAATTCTTCTATCTAAGTAGTCCACTATAATTTAAAACTTGAGAATGTCCTTTTGGATGATGATTTGCTAGACCATGTAATAGATTTTGGAATTGCCAAGTTAATTTTTGGTACACAATATATGGGATCTCTTAATTCAACACTTTTCATTAAAGGTTCAATGGGTTACATTGCTCCAAGTAAGCCTTCAAATTTATTTTCTTTGATTGGTTTTTTTTTTTATGGACTTGTAGAATCACATGCAATCTCACTAGTTGACTATCATGAATGCAGAGTATGGGATAGGAGGGAAAGTAACTACAAAGGGAGATGTCTATAGTTATGGCATTTTTTTTTAGAAATGCTAACAAGAAAGAGATCGACAGATGACATATTTGTATAAGGTCTTAATATACACAAGTGGGTAAACTCAACCTTTCCTTACAACCTAGTAGATATACTTGATAGAAGCTTAGTGTAGGATATTGTTGGAATGGAGGAGGGCATGGAAGAAATAGAAGACTTGTACAAGCAATGTTACACCACCTTATTTGGTATAGGTCTGGCTTGTTCAAAAGAATTAGTAGATGAAAGGCTAAACATGAAGGATGTTGTGAGGGTGTTAGAGAGCATAAGAGAGAGTTTTAGTAGTGGAACTTTAGTGAGATTATGGCCAAGTATATCTGATTTAGTCAGCAATCATCTCCAAAGAGCAACAAGAACTAACAAAAATTCTTCTTCTAGTAGTGAAAGTTCTTCTACATGTTAATATCGTGCTAAGACTGCAACAAAATTATTTTAAAAGCAATATGGATGAGAATTTCCCATTTACATTTTATGTCATAGAAACTAGGATGCTTTTGTCATCTATAAGGGCTAGGGATTTATCTCTTTTTAATTTTCCTCTTTGTCATGTTTCATTGAACTTCTTTGGAAATAATGAAGCAGTAATGTAATCAACCTCAATTCAAATTTTATAAGATAATTTTGTGCAGATAGGTCATGGTATCCAATTATTTGTATTAAGTCAAATATATTGAAAAATTAGTGATCTATTTTGAATTGGCATTCACAGACTGCTAAGTTCGAGACTTGGAATTTTTTGTAACATTTGAGATGCTCATAAGCCTGTTTGGTTTAAATATTAGTGTTTATGGGTTAATATTTCAGGTTAACACATTTTTTAGTTTTTAGTTTAGAAGTTTTTTTTTTTAATGTTATGACAACTAAACTGTTCATTAGTGCCCTCCAAATAAGAGTATAAATTGAATTTTGAAAATGTGAGTGCAAATATACTTTTAGAAATAACATTCTACTCCTTTTTTCTGAAAGGAAATTGATTATCTCAGAAGGAACAACTAAGATCAGTGTCTTCGGTAATATTAATTTTTTCAGACAACTTCAAAAAGCACGTACTATTATGTCATAAAGTGGAATCAGAAATAGTTATTCATTAAACATGAAAGAACAAAAGACATGAACACAAATATTTATGTGGAGAAAACCCTTTCGAGTGAAAAATCCCACCCTCCAAAAGCGTAGATCCAGTTTATTATTCAACAACAAAATATATAGTTACAATACAATTGTAGGATCCAAGCCTTTACATAGATATTTACATCTTGTTCCATTTGGAGAAAATTCGATAGCATAACCCTGTGAATTCAATCTCTCCTCACACAAATCCTCAAGAAAAGTCTCATATTTATAGAGTTTACAATGCACAAATTAGACATTTCTAAATCAATTGTCAAAACTCAACACGGAAAAAATAAAATTCCTTCATGCACAACGCTACCTGTAAAATCAACTTTCCAACTTGACTCCTCATTAGAAAAAGAAACTGCAATTTTTAACTCACAAGACAACATGAGAAAATTAGCAATATTTAAAAAATCAATGCTATGAAAAAATCAAAGGTTGAGACATCTTCATTTTTGTAACATTCTCCCACTTGTCAAACACCTTTGAGGATTCCATGAGAGTAACATGATTTAACTGCTGAGAGTCAAGTGATGAAAATACATCATCACAGCCATACATGCAATCACAAGAATCTCAAACAATTCTTTCGTGCTCCAATCAAGACACTTGCAACAACATCCAAGATTTTCACCATCTTAGGCAATAGTTCTTACCATCTTCCAAAGCAAAGGAACATGCCATGGTGTTTATGCATAAGTCTAAAGAACACAAGCATCTGATCCAACTGATGGTAAAGGCTACATAATACTTCCACCACTCTACTATGCTCACAAGCTATGTAGAAGCATCAACAACATCAACTTCAAAGCTTTCAACCTGAACACAATCATGAAGAAATCCTCCAAAAAAAAAGATAGTGCATCAACTAGAACAACAACTAGGAAATTGATTACTCACATCCAACTAACCAACCCATGCAATTAAAAATAGCACCCACAACAAGTGCTAATCCATCCAATCACCCATACCTCAAAGGTATCCACATAAATAAAATCATGCCACCTACATAGCCAACCCATCAACTACAAATATAAGCTCCATGTGCCAACTAGTCAAAGAAGACCAAACATAGGAACTCCTACTGCATGGGTAATATTGAATCTGAAAAAATCAAAGGCATATCGAGTATACTGATCATAGCATATAGAAAGTGTAGCCATGTAATATCAAGTACCATCCACAAAGATCTGTAAATCCTACAACCAACTACTATAAGAAACATTTGTCTCAACAATCTTCCACAACTCTCCCATGTTCTCCATATCTGACAAAAGAAAGAGATACAAGAACCTCCATGTTATCACCCATGTGACAATACATGACCACAAACTAGTGATCTCCATAGCTCCACATAGAAATATCACATCTAAAATCATAAAAATGGGTATGTGCAGGATCATTATAGAAAAAATAGGCCATTAAGTGGTGAAAAATTTAGAAAAAGTAGAGTTAGGCAACTTGACATAAAAAATTGAATAAGTTATCTATATTATTTCAAAAATATATAAGAATAGAATATGTAGAAAATTGAATGTATTTTCTAAACTACTAGGTTTAATGAAAAAATAAATCTATTTGGTGAAAATTTGAAATTTCAATGCAGTAGTACTTGAATTTTAGGGAAAAAATAAGAAGTAGGTGTTTGTCTAACCACCCTAACCACAATAAAATGATAATATTTTCTTGTAAGATTTTGGATATAAGGAGAGGACTCATGTCCCAATGTGATACATATTTTTTTTGTAATTTCTTTCCAAGTAAATAATTATCTATGAAATTTTTATTACAAATTTTTAAAAATATAAAAACTCATATGTCTAACCACCTTAACTTGGTCAAAACTTCATGAATTTTTTTTTTTTGTAAATCCTATAGTATGTGAAGTATAGAATGTGACACATATTTTGGATTCAAAAAATATGATACTGGGTTTGAAAACTATAAAAAAATTTCAATCAGCCTATCAATCAAGACTTTGGTCGTAATTCAAATATAAAATGAATAATAATTATTTATTAAATTCAAAATAAATCATAATTTCTATTGGTGGAAAGCTGAGAATCTCCTTTGAAAACCCTTTTCATTTCATCAATTTTTGGTAAAAAAAAGTCATCAACCACATGCCCTAGACGTGCCCATCATATCACCACTTTTTTCCCATCATGATCTCGCACATACCTAAATCCGAACATATAGGAAGAAGAACCAAAATAAAGAGAAAAATATACAAATCATAAATATGTAGCGTGCCCTTCTACATACACATAGATAAATTCCAATTGTGTCGAGTAAGATCTCCTTCACAACCCTAAGAGAAAATCCATAACAACATCCAAACCCATTAAACCTCAAGAGATAAAACATAACATATGCATCATGTATCTACATAGATATTTAAGCTTCTCAAAGAAGATCAGACTACTCTATTTCCCATCTCAGGAAATCAACCCACTGCCATCCCCTATGATCATCATAAATGAAAATGCTAACCCAAGAAGATAAACATGCAATCCATCTCTATCAATGAATCCTCTAGAACCATCTAATAGCAGCTCAAGATCCATGTCTATAAAATAAAGCATTAAGTACCTAAGAGAAATCATGGGCAATATAGGTCTCAAGCGATAAGCTACCGAGTAGACCAAGAGTGAGGAATGAGAATGCTCCTCCAAGATATGCAAGCCATCATGACTACTCCAAGAACAATCTCCTCATAGGTCTTTGTTGAACTCACATCCAACCAAGGTGTAGGCTCCTCAAAATTTCTACTAAAATCTCATCAAGAGTAACCATATCAATAACACTTCTCTCATATCAAGAGAAATATAGCCTCACCTCATTCTCCATGTATCCATGATCACCATCAAATAATCATATTATGCTAAACTCCAAATGCATCACTACACAATCATGAAGTTCTCAAGCATATGACTAGTGCACCCAAAACAAACAGAATCACCAGACCACTATCAAAGCTTCAATCAACTGAATTGGGAACTTATCATGACATCATGATCTTACCATCCCCCTTAAGTGATCACATGCTCCAAGTGAACATACCATGGTATCAAGAGCAATGCATCATGCCAAAACTCTAATGTGTAATTGAGAACTTATACCATGATGTAAAACAAATAAACTCTAAACCAACATCGCCTGCCAAGCACCACCAACACCTCAACCCAAAGACCACAAGATTCCTCCATGGCCCCAAGATGCTACACATCCTCAAATAGTGTTCACATGAAAATGTGAAGAAACCCTTATGCAACAGAGTCCCTTTGAAACATCTACATCACTAAAGATCATTCACCACATAGTGATGAATACAAAGTCACTGCTAAAGCTTTCACTAAATTGTGATATCAAGCTTTCCAAGCACATGACAAACAATCTCCCAAATCTGAAAATCATCCAAGTCCACACACATACAAGTGTATTGTTGATCACTTGAAGTGAAACCAAGATCTTCAAATCAAGGAAATACACCATGTAATAGGACACCAACACTGACTATCCAAATACTCACATATAATCCATCCTCTCATCTCAAAGCAACCACGCCAATGCACAAGTGACCACAAACAAGACCAGCTAATAAGTCTACCTCAACACTGAATCAAACCTTGTGGATATAGACAATCCAAGTTTTCCAATAGAAAACATGTAAGTAAAGAAAGACCACAACATTGCACAACTTGTAGATCCAATCAATGTAACATTCAAACCCACTATCATAGTGGAAATTGCAAAACTAATATTTAAAAGAGAATAATCATGTAGACAATGTTCATGACTGAAGCACTAGATCAAGCTTAGATCTAATTTTCCAATCATGTCCACAACGAGTGTTATAGTCAAGGAACCCACCAAGCATCACCATAGAAATGCTGAGTGACTAATAAAATACCAACACTCCCATGCAAAGAAATCATCTCACCTCCTCACACCATGCACAAAGCATACATGCAAAACTGCAATTATCTCATCCAATAACACCCCAAAAGCCAGGGTCTAGAAAACAACTTAACCAGAGCTCCACAAAACCCCAAGTTCTTCTTGACTAGGTAAAACCTACAAAACCACTATGTTTGAAAAACACCCATGTGCATCCACACCCACTTCACATTTGGGTAAGAGAATAAAGTTGTGTCACACTTTTATAAAGGAAATGGCCAACACTAATCCAACTTTTAAACTTGAATCACTAAAAAGTGGCATATATATTTTGAATTTTTAAATGATGTAAACTAATAAAATATATATTTTTTAGTATATTTTATGTTTGTATTTAAAAAAAATTAAAAAATGATTTTAAACTAGTTTTTAATAAATTAACACTATAATTTAGCTGTTGATAAAATGCTGAAAAATGAAGTTGCATGAGACGTCAAACTTTTAATAGTAATTTTTTTTTCATTCAAATTTTTGTATGTATTTATAACTTGAAATTTTAGTGCATGGGTATACTTTTTTTCCAATTTTGATAAATATATATTTTTAAATAAATATTAAAATGTGTGTGAATCAAAAAATAGTTATTTCCATCAGATGTCAACTTTCATATTAAATATTTAAATCTAAAATGGAAAAAAGAATTATGCCATCTTGAAATAGATTCTTATATCTAGTGCACCATTTTTTATTTTTTATTTTTAATAAGTTTTAGTATTTTTCCTTGGCATGGTAATCAACCTAATATTTTGTGTTGATAACCTAATTTTATGAAAAATAAAATATTAAATATAAATAATAATTAAAATATTAAATATACATAATAATTAAACTATTAAAATAAATATATTTTTAAAAACTACACTTATGGATCTACAAAAGGGTATTTTATATATATTTTTTTAAATGTTATTTACATTAGTAGGAGTTATTGAAATTTTAAGTTTTTCAAATAATTTTAATTGTTTGGTAAATTGGACTCAAAGTAGTGCTCCATATATTTTTAGCCAACAATTTTAGTTGAAAAAGTTGTGGAAGTATCTAACTTAGCTAGAACTAATCTTACTAGATCATATGTTTGACCAAAATTGATTTTTAGTTATAAATACTTAAATTAAGTTGTGTTGATAAGTTGGCCAAAAGTGTGACACAACTTTGTACTTTTACCCATTTGGAAGACTAAAAAGTCTAAAAAAGAACCATAATGGTTAAACTAGGATAATGGATTATCATAGATGAGCATAACCATAGATTTTTTAGGAAAATCTATAAAAACCTCAAATCCAAGGAACATGAATCCGAGCAGTGCAAGTACAAAGCATCT